>JAUMHF010000002.1:16748446-16825674 GCA_032359275.1 Microctenopoma steveboyesi | reverse complement strand
CTATTAAATTGATTTGCATATACTTTAAACACGTGACTGTATTTCTAATAATATCTATCCTTTTGTGGACCTCTACAACATCCACACATACCCGACTCTCCCACTAGCAGCGTGTGGTCTGTGAGCTCCATCACAGCTCTTGCAACTCCAATGGCATTCTTGATTCTCCTCAGGTCTGCAACTGCACCCACCTCCATTGTATCCCTGCACACACAAACCTACAGTGAGAATAAACATACCTGCTGTGTTAGTAATGTCAGGTTGAAGACACAGCAACTACTGACCTTTATGAACCAGTGTAAGTGTCGGTGCAAACAGCAACAGTTTCATGTCTCTGATGCTGTCCCCACCCTTCTAACCCTTATTTGGTACTTTACTAATTATTGGAATATAAGCCTTGGCGTTTGATTAATGTTAAACATGTTACACACAAATGAACTTTATAGATGTTATTTTTATCTCTTACACACTGTGGTTGGAACTAACTAATTAGCACAATGAGACAAGCATGAAATGCTCTTTGGGTTAGCAGCACAGTGCCCAATGTCTAGTTATGAATTTTACAATAATATATACAGCGTGTAATCTTTTTTGCAAACATCATTGTGTTAGTATCAGGACCTTAAAGCTTTTTTATACTGTGTCATATTTGTAATCTAGTTTTTGTGAGACAGTAGTCGGCAGTGATGGTGACGGGGACTGGTGCTTCTAATATTTATCCACCACTGCAAGGCAAAGCCTCCACTCCTCCCTAACACCAGATAAAAAAATATTTAACACTGTTCAGCAAAGTTTTTAGACATGGAATATTTTTCCCAAGGCTCTTCTATTGGATTGCATTAAAATTGTACAGGTGTTTCCATTCTTGCGTTCAATCAATGTACAATACATCTGCCAGTGATTGCCGACTGTATTTCTTATTCAGCTGTAATGGATAGTGTGTGGGAGGCTATCTTCTCCTCACAATGTATTCATAACTGTACTATAACCACAAAAATCTGTTTTTCTGCAAAATGGAAGAAGTAATATTCCAGAGAGTAACAACAAAAGGCTTGCCCTCCTGTCTTTTGTCATGGGCTGACATTTGCCTGCCATAATAACTTGTGAGTATGTGAATGTTTCTATTTAGGCACCTAATAATTAGAGATCTTTCAAGTACTAATGAGACTCTTAATTACTGCTTCATTACAGACAGACTTGCTGCAAAGGTCAACCGGTTAAGTCTTGGAAATGTTAAAGACGCATAGACATCACCAGCACAAATTATGAAGACCGTTGCACAGCATGTTGACGTCTGCAGCTGCCCAATTAAAGTGGTAAAGAGCTAGGTCATTTTCAATTAGATACAGGTCATTTGTGATCAAAGAACTAGTCACAAGCATTTATTTCTAGAGATGTTTTTGCTTACATTTTCCCAGTTCTAACAGTTTCTGATAACACATCTCCTTAACTGAGCCTTTACGTAGCAGCTTTAAGGCGGCCTAATGACAGCTGGATAGAAATGTAACTGTATTTTTGGACCGTGTCCATTAGCTACTTTCATTCTAAATACCATGTCCATTGTTTACCCATTCATGATCATGGCATCTAGTGTGGTCTCTCCTGACTCATCTGGGCTCCCACCATAGCCCACGCTGCCATCACACTGCTCGGTTTCACAGCGGGCACAGCCTTTCTCCACCGCATCCAACACAGAGCCACCGGACCGCAGGACACTCCAAGCTACAGTTGTGAGAAACACATTTCGTACTAGTTAATAAATTGGTGTCTAATTTGGGCAAAAAATGTTAAATAAAATTCAGCAAGACATCTCAGTTCACATAATGTTTGATAGAAAATTGTCACGTTGTACTTTGGATTATGTTGAATAAATAGGGTAAGTAATATTGTAATTAAATTAATGTATTTGCCAAATTTAGATCTCTGCCACGGGAATTAAAGGTTCAGATAACACAGAAGATGACCAGTATGATGGATTCCTATTAAACACAGAGCTGACAAGCATTTGGTCACTGATCCCCTAAGTGCCCATGGGGGATCAAAATGCCAACTGGTACCACTGTCACCAGCTTGCCACTAAATTCTCAGACCATTACTCTGTGTTCAGCAGGAAACTACCACAAATTCCTTCTCTTATCCTTTATGATTTATCCAGCTACATACATTTTGTTCCTCGCCATCTTTGGTAAGTACTGTTGTTAGCGCTCTTGTTTCATCATTACAACCGTTTTCAGAAATTTTGCAGGATGGAAAAGGAGATTATCCTGCTCTATTGCCAGCTGCCTCTGTAAGACCTTAAAGGACAAGAGATATGCATGAGTGAATCAATACCAGTGGCTCAGAGACTCCACTTTAAATGTCTTCGCACAGAACTGAGAGGTGGGTACATCTTTCACTTTCATAGCTCCCTCTGGGGAATAAAGTGATGTACATCTGATAAATTAAAGGGTATCCATCTATCAAATGGTGGGATTTTTAAGTTAACTTTAATCACCTACAGGTTTGATCTGTTGCTTGGACATTTAAACATGATTTCATCATTTTTTTTCCACATTGAGCTGTACTGGTGGATATCCACTTGACAGATGAGTCACAAGCAACGCTGAAATATTTTCAGTTTCAATTTTAACATGTCTAATGTATCATCCTGAAGGAAATCAAATAGAGTGAGGGGAGAGCTGGGACTGGCATTTATAAAGCCTAGTGGGTTCTGCCTGTTTCCTTACCCCATGTAAGACACTGATGGTCTCACATAATCCTGTGGTTAAGCTGCAGTAAAGTCACTGCAAAAAAATCTCTTCTATAATAGTATGAGGGAGAAATCCTAAGTATGCTGCTTATGGAACCTGCCAGGGTTTGCGCTCCACTACATAGCTCTCTCTCTCACTGTCTCCTTTGCTATGGAAAATTGGTCATACGTTTGTTTTTAAATGAATTTAAAATTAGAATGAGAAAATTTAACATTAATATTAACAACACACATTTTTTTCAGTTATCCTGTTTAGCTGTTCATTATTTCTCGTTTTGTCAATTCATTATTTATGTTAATATTTTCTTGATCCAGTTAATTGCTGATTCATTTCCTGTTGCCCAACTAATTCAATAACTGGCTAATAATAATAAATGCAGCTCTGAATCAGAAAGGAAATGAAAAATATGTTGAGCATAAGATTCATATATACTAAAGGGGTTAACATGAAGGATTCCCGATCTCTGATCGATTCACTAAAAGTTGTTACACATACCCTAATATAATTGTTATAAATACAACACTACTAATAGAACAAACCTACTACCAAACTACATGTCTTGGCTTGCCACCAAACGCTACACATATTATTACACCTTAGTTAGATGAATGACACAACATCTGGTGGCAGAACACATAAGGGATCCTACTGAATGTGTGTATGAAACTACTGTTAGTGTGTTTTTATTTTACACATATCACAAAACATGAAGCAGATCATAATTAAGGAGTGTAGAAAAAAATCCAACCTCATGACTCAACAGCTTTCTCTGCAACATTATATTACTCTAATTAAATGTTCTGTGCAATGCATATGTGGTTCAATAATTGACATTGACCATTCAAACCGATACTGGCCTTGGCATTTTTCCGGTTTTCAAGCTGAACGCGGAAGTACTGTGCAGAACTTCTCGTAACTAGAATTATTGAATGTCCGCACTTGAACATATACTAAAACAAATTGCAAGTGTCCACAATAAAATCAAACAAACACAAAAGCATAATTCGTGTTTAGTGGGTGTGTAGGGTGACATTATGACAGTAGGGTGACGGCCTGAAACACCTGTAACTAATCTGTGAAAAGCAAAGACTGTGTTGCCGACCTGCAGCCGCCGCGTCCTTGAACGGCCAGGTGTTGATGACGACAGGTGGCGACGCACGGACCAGTGGGCGCGCGAGCGTTAGAGTGAGAAAGCAAAGACGCGCCACGAACATGTTGCCCGAATGAGACGCTCCGACAACACTACATCACTGATCAAAAGCTGCTTGCTGTTCGATGGTATCTTTGAGACGCCTGGATTTCCCGCACCAGCAGTTTGTTGTGCCAAAATTCCTTAACAAGAGTTCGTCTAGTGATTTAAACTTCCTTGTTGTGTCACATGCTGAGGGGGCGGGGCGTTCATTAAAGGGGCCGTAGGCTACAAAGAGGTCGGCGCAGCGGGAGATCTAATATAAACTTTGAGGTATGTACCTGTTTTTCTTTACACTACTAGTTATAAGAAGCTGGCGAGGTGGGACAAAAACGTAACTAGGCAGTGCGCACAGATTACTAAATTAAGACAAGGTCAGGCTATTATAGACTATTCCCAATGGGTTAAGAGTCAGACTGGGATGCACAAGGTCGCAGGTTCGAATCCAAGTCTGACTACTAGTCCATCCCCCACCAGCTAGGTCTTTGAGCCAGACACCCGACGCTAGCTCCTTGTAAGTCTCTTTGGATGATCTGTGCATGCTATTGAGGCACCTCCCAGGTGTGAGGCCTGGTAGCTCAATGGGTTAGGCGTCAGACTGGGATTCAGAAATACCAGGTTCAAATCCCTGTCTGACTCCTAGTCCATCCCCTACCAGCTGCTATCTCCCTGTAAGTCCCTTTGGATAAAACCGTCTGCCAAGCAAAGTAAAGTAAGGTGCTGTAATAGTGTAATGGTGTACATGCATTTAACCAGTGTAGCAGTAGGCTACCAGACATTTAGCAGAAGTCATTACAGGACTTTTGTGTGTGTAGAAATTTGGTAGTATTAACTATTGCTTCTGAATTGTTTTGACAGAACTCAAAAATTCTAATGATATGTAAAAAAAACTGCATCGTCTTAGTTGAAGGTGCTAGCTAATTGCATTGTAACCATTAGTCGTACCTGTGTACATTTTAGACACAAACCTCTTACTATTGAGACAGTTTTCGCTTATTTGTTAACAAAATCTTCATCATATCTAGTGGATTCACTTTAGCTTTTTCATTATTAGCCTAACATGTTCAATTTCTAGCATTTCAAAGAGCAAACATGATAACTTGAATGATACACTAACATGCAAATGTTTAGAGTAGGATATGAACTCTCATTAACAGAATGCACTTCACCTGTTGGAAATCACTCTTCACTTTAATGGAAATCATCCTGACCTTGTTACGCTACCTGACTGATATTGACTTTTTTTCCTGTTAGGTTGCCGAGAAGTTCACTTTCACTCCAGTGACTTTGTATTTCCAGCATTCTTCCATTTAAAGATTTAACAAGAACTAAAATGCCTGGGTTGACTGGATTGCACTTACTGGAGTAGTAACATTCAATCATTCATACACGTGTACAGTGTGGCCTTTATAACATTGCACTTTTTGTCGGATGCACACGTTTTTCACACTAGAGTGCTTGGATTTGACGACTTTGGGACAGAAGCAGAAACCTGTCATTGCTCTTTGCAATTGCTGTTCTGGACCATTGTGACTCATGTTAAATGCTGAGAAGTGCAGGTAAGTACTTTAACATACAACATTAACATAAGGCAGTCATGTACCCCTACGTGGTTACTAGCCCAGTTTCAGCTTCTCTGCTGGGTTTGTCGCTGGCAAGTGCTCTGCACAGATTTGTTTCAGACATTTATTTATTGCAGGGCATTTGTAGCTGACTTGCAGATTTTTGTCAGCATAACCATTGCATCTTTTGCCTGTTTTTCCAACATGCTGCTGTATCTGCTTGTGTGTAGGAGTTTGGACAGCAGCCTTCTCTCAATACATGTAGTGGATCCAGCTCCACATTAAAAAGCAGAACCAGCCCCCCTGATTATTTGTTAGTGTCTGCTACCTTCAGGCTGCTGCCCACAGCAAAGAAAATGACACTGGGCAAAGAAAAGAAAAGAAAAACCATGGCTGTTGTTTCATATCTATTGGCTTTAAATAATGACTTTTTATATTTTTTATAGCCTCTAGATAGCTGTTAGCTAATCTGTATTTTCAGGGAGGTCAGAGCACCTTGCTTGCATTTAAGAACAACATACATTGCAAGCCTCTACATTTAGCTTCAGTATATTTGCATGGTATCCTTGCTAATTGCTAATATTCTTCTGAGAGTGAGAGATTTTACTGAGTCTAATTCAAAATGCAATCTATTATTTTAGACGGAATGTGTCGGTTTATGTCCCCCTTCTCATTATATAATCTCTTTATATTCTATCCTGTAACTTTCATTGTGCTTCATAGCAATATTCACCTAGCTAATTATTGTAAGAGACGTAGCAGTTAGCATTTATCATGTTGCTGCTAGTCACTTAATACTATCTCAATTTTTCAGTAAAACAATTTACAATATTTTCTCTCATACCAGTTTCTGGAGAAAGACTTAAGTGTAATTTCCCTAAAAGAAACAAGAAATATGGCACACGACCTTTAAGTCACGGTAAACAAGAATAAAAAAAACATTTTTAAATTTACTTGAATGCAGATTATACACTGTACTCACGGTCTGTATAATATATAGCCTCAAATGGATCAGACTCTCTAGTAAGGCCGAGCAATTAATTTATATTTTAAAGTTATCAGTAGGTAGGTAGGAAGGTAGGTAGGTAGGTCCATATTGCCCAGCCCTACTTTTAAGTTAAGTGCATTAAGATTAATAGTGAGTGCTTCCAACACATATGGTTACTTTTTGCATTAACACATGTTGGGCAAATATCTATATATCTGTAAGTCAATGAGAGGAAGAAAATTACTTGCAAGAGCATATAAAATGACAGTTAACTGCAGAAGCACTTTTGCTATCAACTCCACTGCCAAGTCAAAATGTCTGTGAGACACTGTCAGAGTTTTAGACAATGCCTCAGACAGCTATAAATCTCAATTATAAAACATAAAAATGAGACTACTGGAAGTAAATGTTGTTTTTTATGGAATGCAGGAAATAGAATATGTTCCCCTTTTTCAGTGGAATATACCATGGCCCAAATGTATCATGATTGATTACTTTATTTGTCTGTATGCTATAAATACAGAACATACAATCAATACAGAAACCCAGAAAAGTCAAACAGGCTCACTAAATTTATTTCTGTGCATGTGTCATACAGTGGCAATTTAGTGCGAAATTGTGATCCACTCCTTATTTTCCCTGATGTATTGTTTAAATAAAAATAAATTGCATGACTGTCTAACAGAGTTCAGTCATACTTTCTCTTCAATGGAGAGATATTACCTTATCAAAGATGGAACAAATGATGAATGCAAACCTTCAGATTTAATAGTTTGGATTTGGCTTACATATAACACATTAAACTGAAATTTCCTTAGAGACATTTTTGGCACGAAGTCATTAGTTAAGTGTCATCTTTAATCATTTAAGTATATAAATCTATCCTGATGTTCCATCAGTCATTTCACCTTCTCTTTCAATTAACCATCTAGTAAAAAACTGTTGTTTGTAAAGAAAATGGGGTGTGGTAAAAAGTTTTGGCATATTCTCTAAGTCCTACTATATGGCGTAGCTCTGACACTACATAGCTCATGCTGGTTTTGGAATTTTCCTGGAATATTATATCCTGGCAAAGGAGGCAAAGTGTCCCTCAGAACAGAAAACTTGATAAAATTGGATCCTCTCATTTTGTACCAAACAAGAACAAAGCAGGGGCCAGGCAGAGAAACTAACAATATAGTCTCACCTTGAGATGTGGATGCCAACAGTGTGTCCTCTTTTACATTATTCATATAAAAAATACAATTTTCGCTTATATTTTATTCATTGGTTTTTCCTTAAACAATGAGAAGTCCTAGTGTGATTTTGACAGGGGTACCTGACAGAGAGAAATGGATGAGAGAGAAAGAGTATTATTACTTTCACCTGTGTTATTGATCGGAATTAAAGAACATCAGCTAAAAGAATAGCTTTTTAATAATAACTTCATCAATCACCAGTGACCTTTTAAATTGTTTTATATTGTCCTTCATAAAAGTCAGAGAGGGCACTGACAATGTCAGTATGGGTGAAAGCAGTGACATCTTTAAAGAGAATTTATGGATATCCAGACCTCTACGTCTTTGGGACTGCACGTGCCTACTGATTGACAGATCCTGACAAAATATTTTCAAAGTAAAATGTTGCAGCGATATACAGCAGGTCATTCAAATTATAGCCCAGGTGGAACCTGGGTTTTTCAAACCAATACTAGTGCAGATATTTCACTTTTCTTTTGTTCCAAACCCCACTAATATTTCCACCTATAGTAAAATCATAATAATACAAATTAATAAATACGCACATGATTATAGAAGATCTTTGTTGTTTAAATGAGTCTGTCTGTTAAATTAATAAATTCAGCATGTTTTACTGAAGTTCTAGTATTTTTAGGGTTGAATAAGTACTCTCTACACTTCCAAGCCCTCCCTCTCCCTGCTCTGCTAAGACTCAGTCTACTTTCTGCTGCACTCCAACATTTTCTGTATGACCTTTCAGGTATTAGTCTAGCATTAAAGAAATTATGTGAATAGTTAGGGGTAAGCCTTGCTCAAAAACTTTTAAATATCTTTGCACTTTGACATTAACTCTTTACAGTAAGATTTTGAAGTGTTGGTAGCTATTTATTTATTTCTGTTGTGAAAAGAAATAGGTCTCATAAAACATTCTTTTGGGCAAAACTTTATTATAAACTTGATACAAGTGTTTTATGACAGTGAAAATATTAGGCATCAACTGAATATAGCCTATATATGTACTTCACTTTTGTACTCCATAACTCTCTACCTTCAGTTTTAATAAACAAAGACAAGCTGGCAGTTCTGCCATGTCTCCGGTTTCTGAGGTCTATTAATCTGTACTGGACTTTTCAGGCAAATCCAAAGACGGCTACATAGCTTAAATGTTCCTTAATAAACAATACCCTTTCACATACTTTGGGAGGTGTTAAGGAAGGAACAAGAAATGGGCCAGCCTTCACCTGTCGGCAGCAGCCCAGAGCTAGAGAATACAAGTCAGCCTCAACTAAAGCAATATAAAAGGCAGATTATCCCCAGCTGCACCACCCTCGCTTCACTGCTGGTGCTTCAATGATAGTGTGAAGGTAGATGTATGACAAAGTAAATAATACTTATTTATCTATTTTTATTTTGTCTTTATATATGGAGCATTTTGAGGGGTTAGTAGGGCAGTCTGCAGTACTTGCTTCCTGTTTCCCCTGGTTCCTGACCATTTTAACAGGCAAACAAATCATTTAACATTTATTTCAGAGTGGGAATTGTTTTTCAAACTGTTCACCCAGGCACAGATCTTAGTTGTGAAGTAATAAAGTGCCTGCCATCTGAGTCAAGAGTAGAGAGCAAACAGGAACAGTGGCAGAGAAGAGGAGCAGAGTAAAGTTGCATCTGTTCCTCTAGTGTCGATGATAGCATTTAATGTGAGCATAACAGTACCAGGTTATTTAAATTTCTAAATCACACAAATTAGCTATCCCTAGTTATATATAAAATACATAAAAAAACAGTTATAAATTAGTTAGCCTAACCGTAGCTGAAACCAAGCTGCACACCCATTTAGAGGCAAATTTGCTAAATCAGTGTCCATCTTGAAATCATTCTGGGCTCCAAGGCGTTTCATGTCTGGCAACCTGTGGTTTCCACATATTACTGGGCAAATGTGCAGTAGGTAGGATCACACAGTCCAAAACAGCTGCTCCAGAACAAACATTTTGAGAGGCAACATACAGGTCTCAGCAATATTTCAACTTAGTATGTTTATTTATTCTCTGATTGCATATATTGATAATTTTATTATTTGTATTTATTATAGTAAATACATTAAATACTGTTTTAATTTAAATTGACCCAAATTTACATTCTGTTAACAGTGGTGGGTGGTGAAATTGTTTTTTAGGGGTGTCCGTTTTAAGTTGCATATCAACCACATATCACCACAAACAACCATTGTCATGCATCCTATTACATTAAAAGTATATAATTTTGTAAAAATACACAGTTTTTAGTCATTTACTACTTATTACTATTTAGCCCATCTCAGCTTCAACTGATAACACAGTCAAGCAGCACATTCTGTACTGTCTAAGATGTCTCCTCAAACACAGTAAGAGCACGCTGGTTCTGCTGCATTCAGGGATCCCAAAAAGTCCAACAGCCCTGCGAAAATGAATGTTATTTCTGAATTTTCACTTTCATTGTGACAGCGCAATGCAAGTTCAAACACACTGCAGAATTTAATGCAGTCTATTATAGACGTGATGTGTGGATTTTTGTCCCTCTCCACATTATGTCATCTCATCGTTCTCGATCATGTAGCTTAAACTACATAGTGATATTCACATAACAATACATAACAAGATAGAGTGTTTTCCGCGTGGCTCCTGGGCTGTTTACGCGTTCTTATATGTTATTAAATCCGTAATACCTTTTCTGAATCCAGGCTTGTTCTGTCCCTGGCAACTGAGAGAGGAGGCAGTGAAACAAAACAAAGCATCAGTCTCAAGACAGACAGTTAGCCAGCTCCTTTCATACCGCTTTATGGAGAAAGACCAGTGTAGTGTCATTGGTGTTTGGTGTTTTTGACATACAAAATATAAATGAGATATTTTATATGTGCTTAATTAGAGATATCTTCAACTGAAATTATGATTAATTAAGATTTCACTAAAGATATTTGCATTGATACTTTTGACTAGTCACAATGTAGTTAAAGGTATCTGGAACACACATTACAGATAGTCGAAATTACGTTGTAGATATCTTAAAGTAGTTTTCCCATTCTAGTCAATGAGACGTTCTGACTAATCAAAATGACGTAGCACATATCTTTGATTCGACTTGTAGTTGCAGTCTTTCGACTAGCCGGGAAAGGTGTTGCATATATCTTAGTCGTATATCCTCTCTAAATTTTAAATGATAAAACCGCTTGCCATAGGGTTCCAATCCGCATGCACCGGTTATTGCTTTCGCGAAAATAGGCCACACAACTGTTCAGTCACGGTAAATCAGTGAACATAATATTATAGTATAACTTTTTTTATTATTACTTTTATGTGATTCCTAGCTTATCCTTCTCCTTCTTCATGTGAGGCAGTTGTGGTGGCACTGCAACCAACAGCATTTTCTTCCATTTCTTCATGTGTACCCTTGTATGACCACACAGCTGGAGGGCAAAGTAAGACTTTCATCCACTGCCCCTTCACGTTACTTTCTTATTCTGTTGCAAATTTGTGCATGCAGTGTGTTTACAGCTTCTGGCAAAGCATATAAATGTGACCAACATATAAATGCACTAAGTACCCTGAGTCCTCTCTTCTCCGCAGTAAGTCAATAGTGAGTCATTTAAGCTGAAGGAACGTTTTACCAGAAATTCTTGTCGTAAGATTTTGTATTAACCAGACCATAAATACTGTATTACTGGGTTGTAACTTCTGCCTGAGAATGACACTGAACCCTAATAATTCATGGATCAGCATTGCTGTAGGCGCCTAGCTAATTTTAGCTTATTAGCACCCACCTTTGACACCCCCCCAAAAAAATCATAAAGCTCTCTGCAGCTTTAATCCTGGTGGAAGTGTAAGGGATTGGTGTATGCATACATCACCAAGTGACTAAAATACTGTGCAGCGTGTCCTATAGAAAATTAAAATTCACATTTCAGCTATGAATAAATAGCTGGTAAATAGCTTCCTAACCCTATCATCTGGTTTGAAACCCTACAAATGGTCTCCATTTAGTTGATTTTAAACCCAGTAGGAAGAGACTGCATTGGAAAAATCACATTCTCAATGTTTTGCCCTCCCACTTCTTTCTGTTTTATTTATAATTTACACCTCGACATGTAGCCTAGAAGGTAGGGAATCGAACCGCCTACCCTCAGGTTTGAAGACACCTGCTCTACCAAATGAGATATTATGCATACAAGGAAAAGTAAGGAACAGCTATTTGAAAAAGTTCAAGCTATGTGCTATACCTGGCGTTGCTTTTATCAGAGATAATAAAAAAACAAATCTCAGTTGATGGCTGACAGTGTTACATGGAACTAATTTGTCATCAGTAAGAATTTAACCTTAATCCATCAAATAACACCAGTTAATAAAGCGTTCCCAGTTTTCATAAAATTACCAAAATGTATATACAGTAGAGAAATTATCCCATTTTCTCATTTTAAAACGTACAATTAGCAAACTAGTTGCTAGTAGGGTACTTAAACTGCAATGACATTAAACAGATCATCATGTACAATTACCACTCATGTATTTATGTTGTTTTATGTAGAAATCTGGTATATTATATATTTGTGCATGTTAGTTACTGTAAGTCAGAAGGTTGTAGCTAATAAATCCCAACTTTAAGAAAAACCTTTCTGAAAAAAGGCTGTCAATTTCATTCCAGTCAAAGTCATTTGAATTGCTAACATCAGCTGTTTAGCCTGCAAGTGATCAAAAATGAAAAAGCGTCCTCTTGCTCTTGTAGCTAGAGCTGTCTTTTCATTAGGCTGATGTTTTCAAACACCATGAATCAAATCGCTATACAGTAAAAACACAATACACTATCCAGAACTTTATTAACTGTACATATGTTAAAATTGCAGCCATTCAATAATAGGACAGCGTTTTTTCTTTTTCTTTTCTGAAACATCCAGTCAGCTCTTGAGATCATGTTAGCAAATCTGCATAGTCAGTCAGCCATCTACAGAGGCTTCAGCAGCTTAGATACAGCTGTTTTATTTGTGATTGAATGTTTGAGTCTCCTGCAAACTAGGATTTGAGCCCATTCAGTGTTTGCTTTTTCATTTAGTTGAAGCTCGCTGAACAGACTGCCAGAAACACCGGATTAAACATAAATCCATGCATGACTTCAAACCAACAGTCAGAGTTCTAATAACAGGAAGAAAGTGGCCAGTTAGATGTCACGTACACGGTGTTGTAGCTCCAAGGAGAAAATAAACAACTTTCACAGAGGACACACTGTACAGTGTGGACCACATAATGGCTTGTACTCATGATGAGCCAGTGTTGTCTGTGGGTGGATGAATGCTTGGGAGAAATTCACAACCCCAAAGTTAATTCTTTCTTTCTGTACCAAGGCTGTTCAGGTGCTCTTACACGATAGTGCTTTTTGCATGTGCAGTGGTGGGTGCTCTGTTACATCTGCTTTCAAGTTTGATTTAGGGTAATGGCAGCACAAAATATTTTAAAGCTTTTTTTCCACATTTCCTTGCTGCATCCCAATAAAGTACAGTTCTACTGTAATGTAATATGTATTTTTAATTGTCTGTTTTAATCTGTTTTTAAAAATGATAAGAAAAATCATCTCTGTACTGAATCCCCAGGTTACATACACACATTACACACTACACCTCAGTAGGCTATATTATATATAAGGTCCAGTGTATTCATTTTTGTGCCGAATTCTGATGATAAATGATAGTTGGAGCTTGTTTGCTGAACTATGAAAAATGGCAACAGGAAATTAGGCATTACTCTTATTTATTTTTCCATTCACTTAAAGGAGATTCATCTCTCAGCAATCAATTTGAGAAAGGTTGAACAAAGGAGGCCACCAAGCACATCAGTGGGGAAAAAAATTGGACCTGGGGATTGACTTAGAAAAAATACATTAAAAGTTCCCTGCAACATTAGATCTGGGGCAGAGCTCTTTAATTCTATTAGATGCATTTCCGTGTTCCTCTTTCCATTTATTGAAATCACTCTGCGCTGCTCTTTTTGTTGTCACAAGTGATTAATTTAAACATCTCGGTAAAGGATTGAGATGCACTCCACATACTGCGAGTCCGTTAAAGTCACTCTGCTGGGAGAGGAAAATACTGTTTAGAGAGAGGGAAGTGACCGAAACGTGCTCATCAGTAGCTTTAGTGATTCGGCTTAGTCAATCACAATGTAATTGTGCCTCTGATCCAGAGGATGGGGCTGAAGCATTAACCACACAGTGCTGTTGTGCTGTTCTGTTTATGAGACAGTATATCTAATGAGAATGCTCCAGTCAGTACTCGCATGACGAGGCTGATTGTAAATTGACTTGCAGCTCACACCAAGACCACTAGATACTTTAAATCAGATTTCCGAGTGGCTAAGCTCTAGCTGTCAGTCCGCTGATGTGTGTGACTTGTTTGGATAATAAGAAAGACACTATCAAAGGGTAACACAAAAAAGAAAATAAGGTGGATGTTGGACTACTCTCTTATAAATACAGTGTTGGCACATGGAAAACTTCACGATTCTTACATTACACCAGACCCAAATACTGCAAAAAAACGGATCCATAAACATCTTTCAAATATGTTTTGAGGGGGGGTTGAGATGTCTTGAGAAAAAAGAAATGTCTTGGTAAATGTATCACAAAACCACAGGTATTACTCTTGAGATTTAAATTCCTCTTCACGCATAAGAGAGCAAGAAGAGGGACTTTTTCAGCACTGGCAAAGGCTGTCTGTCTTTTCTTTTTCTTGCCCTATTCCCTACTGCCTGAGAACTCCTGATAAGACACACATGGATCTGGGTAGAAGTAACCTCAGCATGTTGAGGTGGGATTCAAATTGTTTGATAGAGTGGCTGATTTTTTTTTTACACCCTGGTGTTGCTATGGGACACTAGCCTCTGAAGTGGTATAAGTGGTGCCATTCCAGTTTTTTCTAGCAAGCCACTGTGGATGATGGATTAAATTATTTCTGTCATTGTATTACTGGCAGACATGTAATTTTGTCTCAGCTGCTGTAGGGTTATTCTCAGGAATATAGTGGCAGAGCTATACTGAAAATTTATTCGCAGTGGGTCTATGTGAAATTATTAATTTAATGAAATAAAAAATGTTGTACTATAGTATGTATAATGTTTGAATCACGGTGTTTATTATACATGAGGCCATTTTCCTATTAATCTACATGCATCGTAAACTCCTGGTGAAAAGAGTGATTTGAAAATGGACTTTTTTCACTTTTGGCGTTTATGTGACTTGTGTAAGATTGTCATTTATAGAAGGTCTAATATACTTTAGACATATATAATAATTAACCAACACAGTTCTTGTCATATGTGAAACATTTGGCAGTTTTGATATTTTTCTTGTTGTCTACACAGCCCATGACAAAACAGAATGTGTTTGTCAGCTTAATAATTTCCCTGTGTGACACTCACCCACTAGTTCCTGCTGGCTTCCTTTAGTCACAATTGTATACATTATTTTTAAGCGCTTAGTAATTTAACGAAACAACTGAAAACTGCTTATTTTGAGCAATGATTAAAGGGCATGAAGTGCATTTTTGTGGGGGCTATTTCCGGGCACACATTAAAAGTTTTGTCCTGATTTGTTCAACAAATGCTCATGGGTGAAAATGATTATAGAAATGTGTTGTGACTGAGAAACAGAAGTTAGTAAGTGATGATGGTAAAATAAATGTAGTAAAATACAATATTTCCCTCTGGTTTGTAGTGGAGTAGAAGTTACATAATATGGAACTACTCCAGTTAAGTGCAAGCATCTCCAAACTGCACTAAAGTACAGTACTTTAGTAAATGTACTACAGTTGTGGAATCTTGTAATCGTGTTACTAATTTAGACATTACTGTGTGTATTTTTAATATCGGGGAGTATGCAAGATGAGGATGATAACATAACAACTACTTATGATTTCAAAACGTTGGTTTGTGGAGGTAGAAGTGAAAAGTAGAAGAAGCACATTGGTGCGACTCCCCAACATGAGGTTGTGCCATTTACAGTAGTTAGTTTGTAGTTCTCCGTGTGATCCTTTTGAGTTGAACAACTTAATCCATTATTAGTCCATTATTTGCATTCAAACATTTTATGCTTCGTGACTTTGGGTTCAAGTGCCTTTGTCATTGACTTTGTAGCAGTTTTTTCTGTACCAAAGAAGTAACACTTGGAAGCCCTCAGCCACTGGTTCACAAAGGGAATACAGCCTGCCGTTAGGGATTGAGGCAACCACCTTATTAATTAGCCTTTGCAGCTTTAGGCCAACCTGCTAACCCATTTAATGAGTAAATAATTGCTTCTTAGGTCTTATGTCATCATGTCTTTTATTAATATTATCTCAAAATTACTGTTGAACCCTCCGAGTGACAAAACGAATTTGGGGCACAGGAAAACATGGCCCAAAGATTCTTCTTTAAGCTATAAATCTTGGTGGATTGGTTCCAAAATAAGATAAATTCTGATTTGATTCCTTAAGGATTTTTTGAATTGTCGAAAGAAATTTTGACAAGGGATTGCTATCAAATAATTGGAAAAGTACATCCAATTTAAATATCTTTCTTGAACTTGTACAAACAGATAAATGAATCATAAGGCCCCCCTTTCAGTCGTTCACTGTTACCTTTTTCTAACTTTTACACTTACATCAGGTCAAATAGTTTATTGTCTAACTGAAAATATGTCTAGTTATTTATTTTGTACAAGTAATAATCCTCATACAAAGCAAAAAATGGCACTTTCCCAGTGATAGTGTTGTTTATGTGGTCAAGCTATCTACTGATTTAACTTTATGACTTAACTTTACATTTTGGGAGGCGTAAGTAATTCTTTGTTAAGTAAGTAGTAGCCATTCATTTAGCCAATGCAAATGAGTCATTGTTCTCATCCGTGGGTTTGTCTGTGATTGGTGTATCAGTCATGTTTTTGTAATTCATTGTACTGATGCAGTAATAAAGATTATTTATTGTGTGTGAATTAACGTACCATTTGGCTTTTTGTCAACTTCCCATCTTAGAATATTGGTTAACTCTTCTAATCGTTCTATTGCTGTATTTTGAAGGTGTAGTTTGAAAAGTTTTACTTTGTTTAAAACACTCATATTTCCCACATTAGTCTTGTTCACTATCCATTCGAAAAAGGTACTTAAGGTGTATAATTATCACATGGGCAGAATATCCTACTGTGAAATTAGTGGAATACTATGTATAAAAAAGTCAGCTAAAATATTTATTGTTTGAAGCAAGAAGTTAGTGTAGAAATAAAAATGATGTCAAGTTTTGTCTAGTTTGCTATGTGGCTGTGTTTTTACCCTATAGCTCAGATTGTTTTTCTATTACTAGAATAAGTGTAAAAGACCTAAAAGTTACTGGTAGTGAATCACTTTGCATCACTCTCTTGCATTATGAAATTTCACTTCATTTAGCTGGTAAAGTAATGACAGTCAGCAGGTTTGTAAATAACCTATTTAAAGGACGTTATACTGCACATTGTGATAATTAGTATGAACAATGCTTGCACTGGCAACATAAAAACATCTAATCCTCGTCCTAAATAGCTCAACGCTGGTCTTACACTTCTTGGTCAATTCACAAACCATAAGGGTAACAGGCTCAGTTCTTTAATGTTTGTGCCAGATAACTGATCCTGCAAATTATATCCTGTTGTTCATGTTGCATGACACTAACAGATAATTGTTTTCAATAATAAATAAAACGTTCAACGCAAACAAATTGCAGCACATAGAATGCATTGCCAGGAAATATAACATCTGCACACCCTTTTCTATCTGCATTTCAGATGTTTAAATAATGAGAACAGACAAAACGTACTCTTACCAGTGGGAAATGTTTTGGAAGTGTCTAAAACATTTATTTCAATCGGTGGATGTGAAGATGGAACTAAATATCTGGAAACACAAGGGGAGAGATAGCAGCGCTAATACAAAAACGGTATCACTATATTCGATAATTGCATTTTGACATGACTTGCTTTCATAGACAGTCATTTTCCCCTGTAGAGTGATAGGATCAGATTTGTTTCCGAGAGGCTTGGTGTCACATTGAAAGGTGACCAAAAGTTCTACCTGATGAAGAATAGTGTTAGAGATTCAGCCCTGACATACTGAATGATAGCGTAATAGTTTAACAGGAAGGTTATTGGTACTTTAAGCTACAGTGTGTCTGTGAACAGCTCTTATGCTGATCTCTAACATCTATGACAACAGTTTCGACTGGCTGTCTAAGAAGCAATTTGTCAAGACTCCTGACAACATAGAGTAGAAATTCTGCAACAGAGGACTTCAAGTGTCAATCTAGGCTTTGTACCATAGTCCGAGAGCAATGAGTCAAGATTTGGTGCTAAAGACTGAATTTCTGAGCTGTCCTCAAGGACTAGTCGTGTGGGTGTAATGCTGAATGATGGACATGTAAGATTTCTCTTTTGGGAGTGAAATAGCTTGTGAGGTAGATTCAGCTGAAGTGTGTTTATGTACTAGTGTTGAAACAATTAGTCCAACTAAATCATTTTTTTATATCATTACTGCCTTTTTCTGGCAACCTGTGGAGATTCCAAATTTTTATTCAGGTTAAGTTAGTTGAGGTGATATGAGGGTGATATAGTGACACATTGTACATTGTAAGCAAAAAAAGGTGCATAACCATATTTCCATATTTGCAGCCTGGCATGTCCTGTATATAAAGTACTATGGAGGTGGCTCTAGCAGGCAAACTGTGCTGTATGTCATTGTCCTCTTCCTTTTTTTAGAAATGGTTCCTTTTAATCAAATATTGATCTGTCGATAATCTACTACAGTTGCTGAAGTTGTTTGTCGCTGTCAATCTAATGCCACTTGACCACGAGAAACGACTGCAAAGATTGAAAGGAAAAATGTCCTTGAGCTCAAACCTTTTTGGTGCAGTCTTCAAGGGGTCATTTTGGCCTTTTTTAAACTGCAGATATAAAATAATGGTTCAAATATTGTGTTACAAAGTCAGTCTTTACTGCATGAGTTGTTTGAATATACTCGGAATGGAAAATGTAATATAATTTGGGGCAACGTAATCAAGTTAGTCTTAGAATCTTTTGAGCACTGACCACTTCTAGAACACAACCAGTTCAATTGAAGGTAATTAGAATGAATGTAGCAGGAATTATTGAGACGATTGAGACAAATAAGCAATCTGTGCTCAAAATTGAATTGTTTTGTTGGCAACAGAACTTCCAATGAGGGGTGGACACCTCTTCTCTCCCCGCTGACTTCAGATACCAAAAGACAATGTACACTCATTTGCTTGGTAAAGATTTTTTTTTAGTCATGCTGATTTCCAAATTCAATTTAGGGCCAATTTCTTGCCAAGCAAATGAAAAGGTCCTCTGGAGTGCTGAGAGTATTGTACTCCCCGTTTTGATCATTGTTTTCGTTCAGGTTGGAGGGAGAAATATTGATTTGGATTCAAATGAAGCTGTTGTGAAGGTGAGAGGTCCATTTGTTGAAACTTGCTGGCACTCGTCACTCCAGATAATGAGGGAGCATAATGGAGCATGTTAACTCTGTGTGCCGTCATCATTAAAGGCGGCGGCGGCAGTGGCGGCACTTTGATTGGCACCTGTCACTGAATCGATGGAACTGAACTGAACATTTCTGCTGTATGGGTCTGTGAAAGAGTGGGAAGAGGCTATGATATTTCCCCTCCTTTGTCATTTCTCTCTGATATTTCCTGAAGCTTAAATGTAAATTTGATGTACTATGTACAATGCACATTTCCATTTCACTTGAACACAGCCGGATTGCGCTCTCATCAACCTGCCAAATATAGAATGTCCTGTGGTTGAGTCACAATGAACTCACTTACACAAATCAGTTTAAGTATACTGTGTGTCCATATAGGTGGAGGAGGAGATGTGGCGTACAGATGAAACAGTCGAGTTGGTCCTCCCATGGGGGGCTATCCCTTAGATCTTTAATTAGGGCAAGAGAAGACAGGAACATGTAATCAATCCTCTCACCTCTGGGGTTTCTATTGTGGGAATTTGCAATAATGTATATTCCCAGGGGGCAGGTTTTCATCAAAATACTGCATAACAAAGTATTTTCTAATTGGAAATATGAGTAGTACGTTTTAATAATTCCACAGATAAAATTGAAATTGTGTGAATCCCTGCTCTGACAATTACTTGGATTACACCTGATTATAGTTCATTTAGAGTAAATAACATATATACTGATCATAATAATATTATGATCAGTAACGCGGTCTCATATTTAATGTAACAACATCGAGTCCTTACTGACTTCAAGAGCATATCCGCTTGACATTGACACATTTTAATATAGATCAACTACAGTTAACACGTTTCTTGGAAAGGGCAGTGAAATGTTACAAAACCCCTGTTTATGAGGATAACCAAGGTTAGGTTACATTCCTAATTAATGCATGCAGAGGACTGGAGCCTCAAATTATGCCACAAGACATTTGGGATAACTTTAATTTATGGAGTACAGAGAGAACTAGTGCTCTGACACACACAGCAGGGGGTCTTTGAAAGCGGGCGGCATTTTGCCGTGGAAGAGCTTTGAACATCTTTCCCTAAAGCAGGACGGGAATCAAAAGCAAAGGCTAATGCGCCATACGCATCACAGTGTTGCATATCCAAAATTGTCCTGAACTGTTCATTATTTATAACAAATCCTTGTTAGGTTAGGTGCATGTTTGATGTGGCGACAGGCAGCTCCGTATGGTTTCCATAACTGCTAAATACAGGTTCACTTCCAGATTAGTACATACATATGTGACTTTACAACTGTACTCCTCAACATTGCCGCGAATTTAGTAGTAACGCTAAATTTAGCTGGTAAGCTGGAGTGTGTAGTGCTGTTTACAGCTTGGTGCAGTTTGACCCTCTGCTACCCCCCGCAAAGCTACAAAGATGTTGTTGTTCTTGTCAGATGCTCACAGCAGCTAATTAGAGAGGAAGTAAGATTGGAGAGAACCGGTACCATTGCCATTGGTAGTTACTGAAAAGAGATACTGCTCCTGCCTGCAGTAGACAAGACAACAGCATGTTCCTCAGAACGAAAGAATTTAGCAAATGTTATCCACACACATTAATTCATGTGACGGAGGATCAGGAATGAGAACTTTCGTTTCATTTCGTGAAAGTTATTTATGAGAATATGAAAGTTTGGTTTTTGCATGTAAACTGTCAGGGGCTGGATCTCCTGTAGCTTCACTGGCATAAGGTGACGTGTAATGCTGAATTCTGATACATAGCCTGCATTCATTTGGAGGGTAATTACATGAGTTTGAGATCAAACTTGTGTAATGCTCTCACAAAGATACAGTCTCGAGACGGACCAAATGAGCGCTGGCGTCAGATATAGTTATCTCTGTGGTTTGTAAGGGAGAGAAACAAATTGAATTGTAAATGAAACTGCGAGCAAACCTTATGATCTGTGAAATTTCAAATGTAGCCTCGTGGGGTGCAGCTGGTAACAGTTTTTATCTCGATAAGCCTGAGGAGTTAAATAAACTTCATTAAGCCTTTTTTTAACGTCTTCTAGAGCTGAATACGACTGAAAAGTTACTCCCTAAACACATTCCTCTATCATAAAATCAGTGCCTTAGTTAAACTGAAACAACCCAGAATCTGTATTCAAATGTGTTTTCCCTTCGGCCCGTTCGAGTTCTGTTTAAATTGCCTGAGAATATGTTTGGATAAAATAAGAATATAATACCCCAACTCTAATTTCTTGTAGCCAGCGCGGGGCTTAGCAGCCACAGTCCTTGGTGGTTTGGTCTTTTGTTTGGAAACATATATTGTCTGTCATCTAACGTATGTCACTGTTGTCATTTGCTCTTGTGCGTAAAAATTCCATTAAATAAAAATCTTACAGATAAAAAAAAAGTTGAATCCCACCGTACAGCAATACATTATTCAGCAGGCAATGTTGCTAATATAATGCTGAAGATTCATATTCCGTTTTGCAATTGTCAGACCGAATGGCGTTTGATCTGAAACAGACCGTTTCGTGGTCCATTAATGTAGTGGATACAAAACAAAAAAAAAACATCTCACTGCTCCTGTGAAGATTCCTATAGGTTTATATGTAATTGATGCCCTGGTGATTGCATCATGACATCAGTAGCTTGATGTTTGCCTGGAGTCAGCCTATATCAAATATTTCTTCAGGTTTTTTTTTTATCTCTGTTGCACAAGATAGTTCCTAGTCGGGTAACCTGCAGGAGAGAAGGTACATTCAAAATAACATGAAACGATGGTGTGTGCTAAAGGTTTTTATGTTGACAGAAATAAGTTGAGCTCTTCGTGGCTGTGGAAGTAACGTGTACTTTTAAATCAAGTACCATTTCCTCTTTAAGAAAAATATGCTTTTCCCCAGTTATCCAAGTTTTATGTCGAAATATATTGACTATACACCACAACCCCTTCGGCATATGAGCGGTTTGAGTATTTTTATCTGAATGCAGTTCTCGTGGGGAGTGAGACTGCTGAACACCCACACAGCCTCTCTGACAGCTTTCAAACTAAGCAATGGTATTGAAACCAAGATGCACTACCTTCTTTTGTGCCATTGCAACATACCTAGTTTTTAACCGCCTTAGAGCGAATGCATGTTGGCTGCGCGCTGTCCATGACATCAAGTGCTGATGGGGCACCTGCAACCAAAAAAAAAAAAATACTGCTGAAAAGTGACCCTGGTTGTGCCCTTGTCACTGACTCGAGGTAACAAGTGAATGGAAATTGGTTTTACCTGAGTCAGGTAATCATTACTAAATGAATTTGCTCCTGAGCCAGGGGTATAAGTGGGATAAATATATATCTCTGAGATGAATAAAAATTTCCATTATGTAATGAAAGACGGGCTGAGTATTGATTTTGGAGGTTACACTCCTTTCGTCACCCGCCTATTCTACATTAGAATGATGAGTTTTCAATTTGGCAGGCGTTTACATGAAGCTGTCAACAATTACAGCAACAGTGACTTTAATGTTTTGTTATTTTTCTCCGGTCCTCCAGGTCCTCCCGTCCAGTGCCGATATGCAAATCATTTGTGTTTCATGAATGCGTAATGAGCATAAATGTGAATGTTGTCCCTATGTTGATTTTTGCAACTTGCGTTTTGTGCACTGTCATCATCGTTGAAGACACACACACATCACCTTCATTATCATCATCATCATCATCATCCCCACTGCCGTCATCTGCATCCTAATCATCATTACAATCAAAAATATCATAATTATTACCATTTCTGCTGTACGCATGGCACAATCATTGTTATTGTCGTACGCTAATAAAGTGACAGTGATTCATTCCTCTCTGGCTCTGACTGTGTTCATTACGCCTCAATAACAGATGGACCCTGTTAACTGCACACGTCTGACGACTGCTGAAGTGTCAGCTTCAGCACACGGAGCAGCTGGGAGGACATGGCCCGTGTTTCAGAGCTGGTTCGTGCTCCTCAATAATTCAACCCTTCCAGCTGTCTCATATCAGGCCCAAAGCTCCACGGCCTCCGAGCTCACATCAGAGTTATACCCAGGAACTGCATTGGACAAACTATAAATGGACCCTTGCACCAGTGTTGTCACTTAAAAATCAATGTCTTACACCGAAGCCTCATTGCTGCACAGTATGACCTCAACCTTTACTTAAAGGAAAGTTTCTGTCAGGTTTAACACATTTTCTTGAGGACATTAGTCTTTTTCTTCTCTTACACTCAGAGCTGACTTTTTTGTAACTAAAGATTTCCTTAATTATTGACTGGTGCCCTGAAGGAAAATGGTTAAACGCCTTTGAATTTATTGTTTTTTTCTCTCCTATAGGCTTCCTAGGAGGAGAATGGATCTATGGATGTGGCATCCTGGTGAGATGAAAGTCTAATTATCTCTCAAGAAAACGACTGGAAAGGCTTTTAATTAGGACCCAACCGAATCTGTGCACTGAGAATTTGTACATTGTGATGGATGGTGTGTTCATCTCCTTAGTGACTGCAGACAGAATGATAATCTGAAGAATGGGGGTGGACTGCGTAAAGCAGGGTGGCCAGTGAATCAAGAAACCGGGGGGAAGAAACTACTAGGTAAAGAGAAAACCCCAAGGTCGGTCTATTGGGGAAATTGGAAGGGTGTGCTCAGGAGTATACATGTTGGTGAAACTAAAAGAGTGTATGAACCTGGTAGTAATATTTCACGAGGCAGACAGCAGTGGGAAAAAATAGGTAGGAATTGGAAAGAGCGATTAGGAATAGAGAATAAATAAGACAGCTTGAAGAAAAAAGGCAGAATTACAGAGAAATAGGGAGCAACAGAGCCCTGAGTAGTCACCCTGATTGGTCCCGTTCCCAGCACACAGACGATTGGTTAGCCTTCTCCACACTCCCCTCTCCTTGGCTCTTACCTCCTCTCTCATCTCAGCAGGGGGCCCCCACAGTCGCCAAGCCCCTTAATGCTCCCCTCTACTCTTCTGCTGCGTGGCTGGCATGCAGAATGCATAATCACTATATAATCATAATCAATGTCTGTTCATGTGTAGGAGGAGTATAATAGTGGCTGGATTGAAACAGGGCCCATGCTTTTTTTTTCCTCTAGTAGGAAATAAAAGCGGTATACTGTATGTGTTTCTTAGCTGCAACCTACCTGCAACAACAGCCAGTCAGTAAATCTACCAGTAAAAAAGACTTGATAACATGATTATGCCTGTGCTAAGTCAATTATGGGCTTGAAAGAGGGTATGTGAGCTGAGGGTACATCAGGTGTGCCTCAGAATTCAAATGCTTCTGGCATACAGCGTCTCTTTTATAAACCCAGAGCAGCTCAGATAAAGGTGATAATCATTTATTCAAAAAAAAACCTGCTGTTGCACGGTGGCAGGTTCAATTAAAACCAGCAGCTTGGTGATTTCACTTCTATATGTTCTGAGACTCCCCGTAATTGTCCTCTTCTTTATTTCCTCCTCATCTCACTCATTAAAACCATTTAATAACCTTGACACAACCCCTATGCGCATGATTGATAATTGAAAGAATGAAACAAATAAATGAACCATTATACTTCAGGGATACAGCCTTTGAGCTAGTGTGCTAAGTTTAGCCTGCATGCTTGTTTTAATGTAAGTTTTCACATCTTGCATCACGGCCGCAGGTGGAAAAACAAATTTGCAGGAATCAACAGAGCTGACATGTTGAAAAGGCCAAAAGATTTTTTAAATAAATGTCAGGATTTGGATTAACTAGAGCCTAAAAATATGCTGTTTGGATGAGAATCTGTGTGTGGGAGGCAAGTGTTTCCTTTTTGCTGCGTGTTTCTATGCGGCTCATTGTACAGGTGGCCCATCTGTTACCAGTATCCCACCATCCGCAGACTGGGCAGCATCTAAAACTGTAGCTGGAGGTTAAGGGTTGGAACTAGTCAAGGGATTGCAAAGTGACTAGGCCCTTGGGGCCTGAGGGTGATTAATAGAACGTAAAATGTCATGTAATCTAATCTGGAGACTTTTTTATCATGTCTAATTGTTCTTCTGAATCCTCTTTTTTTAACTAATGAACATTGCTAAGCCTCCAGGCTTCCTTTGATAAGTAATTAAATAAAAAGCCTGAATATTTTACTGAAAAAACATTTCACTACGAGGATATGAGGGAATTATGTTTACCTAAAACAACCATTGGTTCCAGGCTCACATGTTTTGTGTTAATATGAAAGAGTTATAATGAGTTATTTAATGGGTATTTTATCATCCAACAAACTATAACTTTTGCCTTTTAAGCCTTGAAGAATTCTACAGATGAGATTTCAAATTTCCTATGGAGGATCCTGAACAGGTTTTTTGTCTGCGTTAGTCCCAATCATTCCTGCTCTTCCTGCCCTAACCCTTTTTATTGTATTTCCACGTGTATTGTAGGCTGCACGGGCTCGTGGACATCGTGTTGACAAACAGACAAGAAAAGAAAGTCAAGAAGTCCGTCCTCCATAGAGACCTCATACCTTTATGTAAAGTTCCCCCCATTCATCTAATGGTTTGGTCGTTACTGGTACATCTTTATATGACAACATGTTTTAGTTCCACTACATTTTACAGGAAAATATCGTCCTCCCTCCTCTAACACATTTATCAGTCTTAAAGTTGCAGTGCATGCAAAAAAAACTATAATAAGCTCATACAGTGTGATTTTTTTTAATTGATTGCGATTGTGATCAATAGCCGAGTGAAATCCATAAATACATTTCACTTGGCTATTGGCTGACCAATCACATGGTTCACTGCTGTTCAACAGTCAAATGCTGTTAACGGTGTGGTCAGGAGGTTTTCCTATTCATCTGCCCCTAAAAGCTTGGAGACCACTGTCTGTTATCTGTCCCACACATTCCTCTGGGAGGCTTCTCCGTGGTTGGACAGCATTTTGGATTTAGCTTTTGTTCGAGGAGTGTGCTTTTGAATCTGAGTGGAGATACATTGGTCTGGTATGGTGAGTGGTGCAACACCTGACATATGGTGGCAGGAGTGGGTGGGCAGCTTGAACAAGATGGCATCCACCTGATGTCTGTGGCTACGACTGGGAATGGCTAATTGAGAACAGGCAGGAGTTCTGGACCAGTCGTTTTCAGAGCATTCTTCTGGCAAAGGTTGTGACTTTCAATTTAGCACTTGCTCCTTTTTCAAGCTTTATGTCACGCAACAACTGAATAATACGCAGTTTAAAGCAGTCACTACACTAAGTTGATCTTTTAATGTCATTATCATATAAGCTACAACCTGCATGTTTAAGGGTTGCTGGAAACAGAGAAAGCTCTCTTAATACAAGAAGCATTAGAAAGTATGTGTTATGCACTACTGGTTGCCAAGCAACTGAATGGGGAGGGGTAAAAATAAAAATAGACAAAAGAAAGTATAGTTGCTTGTTATTTACTTGAGGAGTTGCAATGTTGCAAATGCACGTTCGGCCTGTGAGTACAGTGAGGTTTACTCTCAGTGAATGAATAATGAAGAATCAGAACCTGCTTAAAACATCAAATATGCACTGGATTTTTTTGGGTGAAAACTAAATTCTGTTTCTATTTCTCTGGACTTTTAACCCTTTAACTACTAATGTAAAGACAGCGACACTGACAGAATAAAAATGAGCGATCCAAATGAAAGACCTCATCAATATAAGAGTGCAGGTTAACCGCAACACAACACAACAGGAGGTGAAATCAGCCACGTTTGTAGAAATTCAAGCAGACGAGATCACAGACGTTTCTTCACCGACTCGGTGCTTGTGTGAGATTTATCGACAGGAGCGACGCTGTGCTGGGACGTTTGTTTTAATGTATGCCTAACTCAGATGTAATGTCGATGTGGATTAGGTTTGGACAGACTAAACAGACTTTCATGCAGACTAATGATTTATGGACTCCATCATCTTGTGTCTTATTGATCACAGGTGCATCTAGTTTGTGTTTTAGTTTCTGAAATATTTGTTTTTGATACTTGCTACTGTAAACGTTTAACTTTTTAGTTTAGTGATGCAGTTACTGAGGTGATACAATTTGATATATTTGTGATACTGGACTGGGGCGTACTCGACCGCCGCTGTTCTTTCCTGTGGATTTGCTGCACTTGAAATGTGTTTAACAATCTGAGTAGTAATAATAATACGTTGTATTTTACTTCCAAACATGTTTTTTGGGTAAGTCAATAAATTTCAACCCAGCGCTGATGATCACTGCTATGTTCATTCATTATAGAGCCTAACATGTTGATTAAGACACTGACTGTGGACTCCAGGGTGTAGCTGTCCAAAGAACACAGTTCGCTAAAGTCTCTGTACTCTGAGTAGCTGATGGAGAACAATTTGTGTTGATTCCATCTTCTAGTTAATCTGGCTATATGCAGGCATCAGGAAAAAACTAAAATATTTGTCACAAGCTGCCAATAGTACAACTCCGCTGTCAACATGGCTGTAAAATGTCTAAAAGAGAGAGAGAGACCTGTGAGCCAGTGTTATCTTCACTGCTGATACACACACAAGAACAACATTGGTCATTGATCAGAGGAGGTCTAAAAGGGCTTTGGGTGAAAATAAATGTAGATGAACCTGAACTCCCACTGTCTAAGACACGGCTAGGTGAGCATAGCATATCTGTGGTATCACGCGTATGTACCGGTCCATGAGTCAGCCATTTCACGGCCTATTTCTCTCTCTCCCACAATGAAATGGTGACATTCTGCTTTGTCACTATGCCACCACTCATTGCTCAGTAAGCCTCCTGACAAATTAACCCATGCCCCAAGAGCCACTCAGCCTTGTCACTGCAATGAATTTATCATGAGAAGTGTCAGTCAGTCAACCAAGAGACTCGGCAGCATAGTTTTTTACTGACTGCTTTTATATTCTCTTTGGATCACATAAACCCTTTCGTGTCAGTCATCACACACAAAGCACAATTATTAAACATCCACCCAATAAAGCAGCAGACAAATAGTGCTGTGATAGCAATAAGTATTTCCCACTTTCCCGATTTTAGTTAACATTTTTGTCACACGTGTTATCAATTGTTAATATTACACAGGGATACGGCAAAGATAGAAAGAGGTTTTTAAATAATAATGTTATTCACTAGGGTAAAAAGCTGTCTAAACCTGCCTGGACTACATGAAAACATAGCAACACCCAGGTCTGATTACTGCAGGACCAGTGGAATGACAAAATCTACCAAACAGAAGCTGTCTAACAAAGTGATGCAGCAACACAAGCGGGACTTTTTTGAAGCTGTGCACCCCTTAACATCTGGCATAAAAGTAATGCAGCATTTCATAAAAAGAAAACTTTGTGGTGGATTTAAACCAGAAGAAGATGCTGTGGAATGACTTTGAACAGGTTGTTCATGTTCAAAAAGCTTCCAGTGTCATTGACTCATAACAACTCTGGAAAGATGAGTGGGACCAGAATTCCTCCACAATGAAAGACTGTTACTGAAAATGAAAAACATTAGACTGCAGTTCTTGCTGTCAGGAGTGGAACATCTAGCCAGACAATTTATGGGCAGGGGCATCACTAGGATTGAAAGACAAGGGGGGCTTAGCCTCCAGGGTTGTAGCAGGGCAAAAGCATTAAACTTTATAACTTTATCTGTTTATAACTTTAGCAGTTCTGCTGTTATCTAGTTCACTGGAACATCCTCTGCCTTTAGTTTCCTTTATTTCAACAGTCTGAATGAATCCACAAGTTTAAGTTTTTTTATATCCATCAATACCTTTACAGATATTAAATGTGATGCATAATATCTAAAGACATATATATAGTTTCATAGCTCAGTGCTTCTTGCTTGGTGTTTTTCCAGATAAAGCTAGTAACACTGGTCTTTCTTTATGCAACTGGAGACAGAGGACAACATAAATGAAGTGCTGCAATCAAAGGGAGTTTTTCCTCTCCACTGTCGCCTAAGTGCTTGCTCGAGTGGGAGTGTTGGGTTTTCCACATTATTCTGTGTTTACCCATGTTCTGTAAGGTCTTAAACCTTACAATGTGAAGTGCTTCATTATTACTTTTGTGGATTTGCGCTATACAAATAGAACTGAACTGATAAATGTAATTAAAATGAGTTTATTCACTAGTAGCTTAATAACTGATTATAAGAGCAGCACTGATATTCTGTCAACATTGTGTGCGATTGTGTGCAGTGGTCTGGTCTGGACCAAGATACCAGGTACCTGATTTTTTTTTTCCCCAGTCCGTCCTGGTCCTGCGGGCCATAAATAATATGTTTTTAAAACGTTTGATTGAATCATTTTGATTGAAA
Source organism: Microctenopoma steveboyesi (assembly GCA_032359275.1). Taxonomy (NCBI): domain Eukaryota; kingdom Metazoa; phylum Chordata; class Actinopteri; order Anabantiformes; family Anabantidae; genus Microctenopoma; species Microctenopoma steveboyesi. The sequence continues at coordinate 16,796,162 of JAUMHF010000002.1, read as the reverse complement.
ATGGGCTTAACAACCTCCACGGTTAGAGGGGGGCAAATACTTTTTCACAGCACCCGTATGTATTTATTCACTGAATCTGCAGAAAAGTAGAAAAGCACCTTTGACATACAGTGTCAAAGTTACTTCTGCTGGCGTTCACATTGTGAGTAATCCGTCCAAAATTTGTTGCATACAAATAAGTAACATTTTCAGCGTTATTTTATGGACGTCTCTTTACCTGCTTAAGACTTCATTATATTCACCTACTAGTAGCTAGCTGTGTGTGCATGGAAAGTATTGTACAGTTGGGTTTTCAAGCTTTGCCTGGTTACCTGCTGCTGCTGAGAATGATGCTAATGGCACTGGTGAGAGTGAGAGCAGACCGTAAAGCCAAAATTAATCTGTCAAAGACACAAAAATGCTTTGTAGAGCTGCGGGAATGGCATACATCTTTAGATACATCTTCAGATACAGATATGGAAAAGTTTTTTCCGATTGCCTGTTAATTAATAATAGCAATGAGTGCTCATGCAATTGAATGAAATAGTCTACAAACCTTTTATTTTACGTCACTCAAACAGATATCTCAACACAATTCACCAATATTTTTAGAAAAGGTTATTATATAAAATAATAAAGGCAGAAACATATCACAATCCAACTCCCACAATAATTTAGTCATAATGGACTAATTATGAAACTGTGACACTTTCTATAGGGGAGTATTAATCCTTTAAATTCAGATTAGAAAGTGTATCACAGGGACGATGGCTCTATTTCACTACGATGCTACTGTATATGTCACTTAGACTTGCATTTAACCTTTGTGCAAAACCAGAAAACAGCTTGTGTCATATTGGATGTACCTCAGTCAGAATCCTCTCAGTGTTGATGAATACTGACTTAAACTGCGTGCCAGAATATTTGACACTGAAAGGCTGTTGGAGAGCTTATCTTTAGGTTTATTCCATTTATTGGCCAAACCTATGACATTACTTTAATACAAAAAAAAACACATGAAGACATTTATTTAGATGCTTCATCTCCTCTCTCTTTCAAATGGGTCCGTATCTTTTGAGACACCAGTGGAACCCCTGCAAGCTCCACTTTCTGCTCTCCCACCTGTAAATATTGATTCAAAAGAGATGCATAAGAAATCAATTATTCTATTCAAACACTGGTTCAAGTCAGAAAAATATAAACATTCGATTTATTTCTGTTTCACGTAAGAGCCTTAGGCTTGCTTCCGTGTTACACACAGCATTGTTTGCAGAGCAGAAACCACATTTTTAGTCTTATAGTATGTGCCTTACTGTGGGTGTGTGTGTGTGTGTGTGTGTGTGTGTGTGTGTGTGTGTTCTTAACTAACTGCATATGAAATAAATGTTAGAGCAAAATTCAAAGAGGTCAGTTTGTAAATCTGTAAAGAATTGTTGTAGACGCGACTCCTTCAGATAATATTCAAAGCATTGAGGTCTGGTCTGTGTGTAGCCGATAAAAACATCTTGTTATCCCTTAAGGCAGGAATTATGTCTTCTATCAAAGATTTAATGGTAGGCAACCTAAGAGATAGGTCTTTTTTTTTCCAACCTCTTTTCAAGAGACGGAATGAGAGAGCCAATCCTCCAATCACGGCAGAACATTAGATTTAACAAAGTATCATTGCCACGGGAGATCAATTCCAGCTCAATTATATCCACTCCCTGCTGCTTGTGCCCTCTGTAGCGCTCAACCAAGTCACTGTGAAGGTTCTTCTCATGTTTGAAAGATGTTGAGATGATTATTTTTTCTAATGGTAAACTTACATTCCAGTTGCACCGCTGTTTAATAATTAATCATTTTAATGGGAACGTCTATTCAAGAGCCGGTCAAAAATGGCTCCTGCGCTGTCCACCGCTTTCCAAAACTCGTCCATCACAACAAAATTTGATCCTGGCTTGACATCGCTGAGACATTCGGTATTGACAGTTTGTCTTGGGATTTGGAGGGAAAAGTCAATACTGTGTCAGTCAAGTGTTGGTGCGAATGCTTGAGCCTTAGGGGAAGATAACATACACACACCCACTCGCGCTGCATACTCATTCACTGAAAATATCGTGGTGTAGAAAGTAAAAAGCCTCCTATAGGAATAGTTCAGTACCTCCGTGACATGTCAGGGTTTGAATTTTTCAGTTGTGTTAGGAGTTTACACGTCGAAGGTGTGAATTGACATACAGGAGACGGTGATAATGAAGGTCTAGAAAAGTACGTTGCAAGAACACCAGCGGAAAATGGCTCCATGGTTATACAGCTGTTTTTCTTTATTTGCAGAGGAGGTGAGCATACCGCTGTAACAGATGCTATACTTTAACAAGAGAAATGATTTTTATATTACTGTATACAGACAGTGCGTGGGAGATAATAAGTAATGTGTCAAAGTAGCACTCTGCTGGAACTGAAAAAAATAAAAATGAAATGGAGTAATCTCACTGAACTGTCAGCAGGTCCGTTATTTTTGTGTGCTGTGTGGGCTCCGACGTGGGGTTGCATCTCGAAGAGGCATGTGGCATGTGTGCGCACGTGGTCTGTGATCAAATAGAAGAGGAATCAATAATGACAATAATCCTGCATGCTCAATTTACTAAAGGCTGGGTGATATGACTGACATTGTTAATTAAACCACATTTTCCTGATATCAGTGTTACACCCAGAAAATCCGCTCTGTCATTTTAAAACGCTTTGTTGCAGCATACAGTAGACTTTGGCCAACAGCTGAGAGGAAATGGATTCATACAACGCACCGTACTGTGAGATGCAGTGTGTTTTCATATCCCTGTCCATTACATCGTTTGCCCAACATAGAGAATTGGTTTACCCTGCACTCTGTGGGGTCCCTGAACGTGTTGCACACCAGAGTTTTAGAGGAGCATTTGGTTTTGAAATAAAACCTGCACAAAAAAAGGCAAATGGTCCCTTTGTGAGACATCGTTGGGAGGAATAGTTTGCTTCTAAAGACTGTGCAGGGCAATTGTGTGATGTTCTACTTTAAAGTAGGGGTAGATTGTTTTTGCACCACTACTTTACTTTGATTTCTTCTTAGTTGTAAGAAATCAAAGTGAAATGAACAAGATGGTTTTTTTTTGTCTCACATTAGCTCATTTCATCTCACATTAAATCAGGCGTTTCAATTAGTTTTCTCAGAACGTGAGGATAGGTGTAACCAGATTATGCTGCCATACAGGAAATAGAAATTTTTTATTGCATGACTGTAATCTACATAGGCTTAATAGAAACTAACACCAGCAGCGATCTATTTATTATTAATCTCAGTCTCTCACTGAAAAGCCATTTGAGTGAAAGCACTTCCTCGCTGTCATTAACAGCGCGTTAAACGTTACATCACGTACATCAGGAGCATTTTCCTAAACAAGTTCCTCAAAGCAGAAGAAGAGTAGAATAGCTGGTGAGTGCAATGAGGTAGAAATAGAAGTACTATTGGAAATTCTCAGACCTTGGATGCCACCTCTGCGAATGAAGTTGTTGCTTCTGTCAAGGTGTGCTAACACATGTCTACAACAATCTAAAACACCCAGGGGCCAGGAAAATGAATATTTGAATGACTGCATCTGTTACTGAATCACCACGTTCACTCGTACTGCTGTAGTTTGCCAATAATAACGAATAATTGTCAAAGAGAGTCTGTGTCATTAATGAGTGGAGAGGAGACGAACAAAAAAGGAGGCGCAGATGTGGCGATGATGCATCTTGATATGTTCCAGGGAGCAAAGAAAGCAGAGATCTCTCTCTTCCCTCTGGTTTGGAAACGGTGCCAGCGCCGAACTGTAATGGCCTCCTGTTTTCCTGTCACTGGAGGAGAGAAAGGAAGTTGAATGAGTGGAATTAGATTGCATTTCCCATCCCCTTCATTGTTATTTTTGGTCAAATAACACATTGCTCTTCCACTCACAAGCAGCAGCAGCAAAAAGAAAAAAAAGGCAGTTGGTGTGTAATCAATCCTTTTGGAGGGGGAATGAGGAAAACGGGGGGCTCGTCCTGAGCCTGCCGCTGTGCACAAAATGGAATAAATGTGACATTAGGGACGCGGGTATCATTACCTTGATGAATTACCGAAGGTATAACGATTATGGAAATTGTCATCGACTGATCATTCGTCTCAATTTATTGCAGCTCAGTGCCACTGTGGCCCCGCAGACTGAAATGTTATCATGTCAATAGTTCCACGGGCTGTTATCAATGCTTGCTTTGCTCCCACAATGGCCGAGCACTGTAAGTTCGTTGTAAGCCATCCATCGCGCTCCGGAGCTCCACAGTGGACCTCGCTGATAGGCGGCAAGGTGAAAGGGGGCTAATTGAAAACCGAACGATCTTATGTAGAGTGGTCATAGACTGGACAGAAGCCGAGTCAGTTAAGAGGTCTCCGTCGGCTCCGGCTTTAAAAAGGACGAATTCAGCCTCCCACATTCCCGCCGCCATCGATTCTGAAATAGACCCGCGCCAATAATTCACGGGGGAAATGTGTAAAAGTAATTTCTCAACCAGAAATGATTACTGTTCACTGGTTAATGATATCACCTTTCCAAAATTCACCACCAGATTATACCGACGGCTCTATACAAGTGGTGCACCGAACATTAACAACGGTGTTACGGCAATTATGTGACACAGCAATCATAATATAGCAGAATACCACAGCACGCTGTAGTTTTTCCGGAGGAGATTCCTCGCAAGATATTGCTCTGTGCTCCCCGTCAACAATATCAGGCCACCGCAGGGAGCTTGTTAGCGCTCTGCATGTTTGCAAGTATTATCATAACACACCTACAATAAAAAAAGGGAGAGAGAGACAGCTAGACCCTTTTACTCACGTGACACATCAAATTCCCCTTGTTGAAAATATATATGAATATGATTAAACCCTTGACATTCATGATTTGCAGTGCAGTGGTGAAATTGGTAATCCTCTGAGACAATAAATCACAGTTATGTCAACTGCGCTCATTAGACTTCAATTTATGAAAATTGTGCAGGATATGAAGATTTGCAAAGGTCCAGACTCAATGAAAGCCTGTGATAGAGCCCCTTTGGAGAGTTTTCTAATCGCTGCAGCAGGAATATGGCCCCGTAATGGAGGACATATCTCTTCATTAGCCCTGTGGCGGAGTACAGTAGCGTTCACTCAGGCTTTGATAAACGCAGTGCTGTTTTCTTACCCTGGCACTTTTAGCACACAAAAGTTGCCTACGTTTAACCAAGTCCTCTCGGAGCGGATGTTATTGCTTATTGCTCCACGTGCAATAACCTGCTAGAGAGAGCATAATGGTGTACTTAGCCAACATTAGATCAGAATCCCTTTTACTTGCACAGCACACGGACCCTGATGGTGCAGCTGCTGTTTAGATAAAGCAGAATTTTATTACAAGGTGGTGTTGCATCTGTGTAAATTGGTATTATTTACATCCCGTCTTTATGGGAATCTTCATGTCTCCCCTGCAATACAAACGACAGCATATCCGGGATTTGTAGTATGTATCATCGTCTGCACTGATTAGCTCAAACTGGTCTCGCAAAGGGATTTGTTGGATGTAAAAGGAAAAAAAGAACACTCATTATCTGATATCCCAAGTTCACAGAGGCTGGGGAGATTCCAGCGCAGAAGCCGCAGTTTCATCCTACTTCAGGCTAATTAAACAGCACAAAGGTGTGGCGTGTTGCTGCTCCTCGCCTGTGTGTTCTCGTACGTGTAACGCGCTTGTTTTATAGGGTGATAGGATATCCTGCCGTAGGCCTGTGGGACACGTTTGGCACCTCGCCTTCACAAACCAGTCTTTTTTTGTTCAGTTGCAAATGGATCACGAGGTTGTGGTCAGGTAAACGAAGAATCGAGGCAATGTGTGTTTCCAAACTCTGAACCAACTACAAAGCAGGAAACAAACGTCATAAAGACAATTCTCTTAGTTGGTTATACGAGACCGTGCGCAAGGATACTTAACAAGACTGGGCCTCCACTTAATTTGTTTGCTTCTTATGACCGGACAGTTAATGCAGTATATTCAGTGTCTTCCGTGTTTTGTAGGGGGCAACATCACCCGCCCCTGGTTGACACAGGAGCCTCAGGATGGTGGTTTTCCAATCTAAGAACCGACTGCTTGTTTGTGGAAATAAGCTTGTCAGCGTCAGGAGAAAAATGTCCAATAGCTTAAAAGAATGTAAAAATGTCACAGTGTAGTCTCTTACGTGAGTGTGAGGCAGCATGTTGTAATTGAGCAGAGGTTTGCACGGCTTATTACCTGTTTCAACACTGAAAAGGTTGGTCTTTAGTCTTGAAACTGACTTGGACCTGGCTCTTGTGGGCCTGACACAGCCTTAGGTACAATTTAACAATGGGATACTGGAAATGCATCAAGCAACACACAGCGCACACATCAGGACGTGGTAGCACACGGCGTCCTCTAGGACAGGACGCCGTTTTTATTGAAAATGTAAGAGTTTGTGCCACTGCAGATGTGAAGAGTGTGATGTATAAATATGTCGTGGTTAGAAAGGAACAGTCTGATAAGACGTGGTTGATGTTTAGCCAGTGTTCCTCACTATTAACCTTTAAACCCTGGCAACATGTGAGATTTGTGTTTCCATTAATGCTCAAGCAATTAACTTTCTGCAAGAGGTCAGGACACCAATATCATCAAGAAAATTGTGTAAAACATGAAAACAGGCTGTTGCTGCAGTCTATCACCGAACCAATATTAGTGACAGAGATATTTTCAAACTAAAAAAGCGAAACAAACAGAAGACGCATACTAGCTTCTATTTGTACACATATTGTGATTCGCTGCACTCTTTAAGGTTCGCTCTCGACTACTGATTGAATCTGATCTGAATTTTACATGCTCCTATTCCATAATTTACATTTTCAGCAACAGAAAATAGGTGCAGATTTATTACACGCAGACAAAGAAAAGGGGGCCAAAGTCGAACTTTCTTAACACAGCCATAGTGATAATAGTTAGATGTGTAGAATAGCATTAACATACTTGACAGACAGCGACTCCCCCGTCTTAGACTCCACTTCATCTGAGTTGTTTACAGACTGACAGGAGAGGATGTGAGCAGTCGAGCAGGACAGAACTTCAGTTCAAGTCTTCAAACTAGGTGACCGAATTCATGCATATTGCACTTTAAACATCATGCATTATATTTCAGACTTGTTAAAAGACGCAGAGGGATGAAAAAAAGTCTTTCATTTTCCATCCTGTTTTCTAACAGTCATTCCAGCGAGTGAAACAGTTCACCCAAGTTATCCTGTATTTCCATATTGCAATTTGCCACGCGAGGAATCTGCACATCTTTAAGGGCCTCTGTTACAGGATGTGCAGCGGGCGGTGGTGTGGCGGTTAGCGCTGCCACCCCGCAGCTAGACGGACGGGTTGGCTTGTTCTCCCCTTGGCCTTACTCTGGCTTCCTCCCTCTCTCCAGCGAGATTAACTGGTGACTCCAAATTGGTGTGAATGTGTCTGTCTCTGTGTATCAGCCCTGCGACCTGTCCCGGACGTACACTGGTTCTCAGCCAGTCACTGCGAGGAATAAGCTCCAGCATATCTGCAAGCCGCAACGGGAGAAGTGTTTATTGTTACAGATGGATCGTAATTCATGGGACATAAAAATGCACTATTATACAGTCTCCTAAGCGTCCAGGAGTTACAGTATATTGAAATATTTCAAGCCGCTCATAACTTCCAGTGTTACCTTGAGGACGAATTACTAAATATTTCTTCAAATAAAAACACAGTAATGGTACAAAGCTGATTTGTTAAGTTGAACATTTCCTTCTCTCTTCTTTGCTTACAAGTTTAACTTTTTAAATGAAGGGAAGGCGGTTCACGAGGTCTCTCACCACCAGCTTTCGCTCGCCACTGGTTTCTTCCCTTTGAGGTAGTTCATTCATCTGAAACATTTTAGAACGACACTGAGCCTGCCTGATATCTTCAAATGTATTTCATTTTACTATAAGTCACCCTTTTAGCCACATATTGAAAAATCTAAGCTCCATTTCTGTTACCCTGAACTTTAAGAGAGTTGTGTGTTTTCTACCGCTGAACTAAAGCCAAAAGAAATTGTGTGCAGAAAAGTCGAAACGTATTTTTGTCACCTCGTAGTCCAAGGCCGTGATCACAGTAAGCGTGTTGTTACAGACAATAGGAAATGTCATGTTTAAATAGATTTCTACTACGCAGGCAATGAAAGGCTGATAAAATGTTGATCGGGGAGCATTATAATTACCTTCTATTCACCTGCCTACTGTTTTCTAGCTGTGAGTTTTCTCTGGCGTTCAACTTGGTGGTGCTATAGCGACTCACTACAATCAATAGAAATGTTCAGTGAATGGTCTCAGAAGGGAAACTAAGGCCCTCCCACCTCACTTCAAAGTGTCCTCTGAGATTTGAAAGCTTGGCAGAGAGGCATCCGTCTCTGTCCTCCTTTACTGTAGGGAACTGTGAATGCTTCTGGTCCTCGCGGTGACTCGGAGACACGTTTGCAGAAGCCAGTGTGTTTCCCTCTTTATACTAAACCATTATCAACCCACCATTAAACTGTTGATATTGAATATTGAACAGACAGAAACCTGCGTTTGCTTTCCTCTCTTTCTTTTCCGTTTCCTTCGATGAAAAGGGCCTAAAATCCTCACTGCATAACCCGGGGTGAAAGCTGTTTTGTCGCTTTGGAAGGGATTCATTTCCACATGAAAAGAGAAGTTCTGTCCAATCCCTTCACACATGTCCATTTAGTTTGTGGAACACAATGCGACACTAACAAAAGGCAACGGCCTTCATAGTGTGAACATAATGCACTGCAAATATATAGATTAAACATCTATTGTTGTTCTTGCTTTTTAACAGACGCCGGACAAGACGAGACACCGTTCCGAGCACATCACACTATCAGTCTGACCCCTTGGGGACAAATTCCTGCATACATAGGTAGAGCAAGGGGATGTCTGCATAATTTGTCAGCGTTGCTTTTTTATTATGTCCACAGGTCTCTCTGTCCCCGAGGTGTGGCCCATCTGTTTTCTTTGCTGATGCCATACATGTGTAAAACATACGGAGCTGAAGAGAGGTATGGTCTTTTATTCTTTAATGTATGCTATGCTCCTGGGCTTCAGTGGTGAAGTTTCTGGTTCATGTTTTGTGTATTGAGGCACACTCTCTGCGAGCTGTACGTAGCCCGGGAAGCAAACGCAGCAAATAATGCGGTTATATGTTCGTGCATTTAATTTTAGTGGCTATTCCTGACTTTCATCTATGATTCTAATAAAAGTGCTGCACTACAGGATGCACAAATCAAGCGCTGCGTGTTTATTACTGATAAAACTGTGTCCTGTGAAACCCTATCATCAATCTAAAACTTCTCTGTGCTTTGATATAAAGCATAATTTCCTCTATCTCGTTCGAGCTACCCTTACAAATGCCTTTAATATTCATTTCATCCGCCATGACGCAGTTATTTACTGTACAGAAGTCGGTGCACACTTGCCCCACTGTGCTGTACTCTCTGGATGTGGATGCTGAAAGTGACTGGCCTCCAATAGAGGGCATAGTTGACTGCATGGACACGCGCCGTGTGCAGCGCGGCTGACTGAAGCCTGGCTGAAGGTCTCACACAGATGGAAATCTGCATCCAGGAAGGAAGCTAAAGACAAGCTGTAATAAGAGAAGATTTCTGTGAGGGAGAACGAGCTATTTTCTTCGGTTCAGGAAAGTGAAAGCCTGTTAATCTATCAGTAACCCTCTGGTGTACCAAACTTGAAAGAACCTTCGTGTGGATGAAATGTGCGAATATGTTGCTTAGTAACTAACTTTCACATACAGTTTCTCTGAAAAAAGGCCCCCAAGAATATTACAGAAGAGGGTAAAAGTAGTTTGTCTGAAGTAGAAGAAAGAGGGAGGGGTGGAAGCGGGAGACACATTTTGCTTCAAGAATTCCTCTCCTTTTTTATGTCCTTTCTTTCTTTCCTCGCTTTTTCACATGCCCTTGAATGAAGATTGAATGGCAGAGATAGATTGTTGAACGGTTGCCTTTCATGCAGATAATGCTATTTGATGGAGGCATGTTTTTGATGTGCTCCGGGTATAATAGAAGAATCAAGCGTCGAAGGCCAGGGCTGATTTTGCTTGGAGAAAAGCTGTCCTCAGTGATAACTTCATCACTGCATGTGGTCGGACGTGGGGTAAATTCAGGAAGGGGATTAAAACAGAAAAAACTGCCCAGTCAGAGCTGCAGCGGTTGGCGTCCTATTGAGCCACGGGGCCTGCAGACCATAGCTTGAAGGTCTGTGATCTGCCATTGGTATTGTTAGTCTTTCTCTCTCCCTCAGAACCAAAACGACTCGGTTTCAAAATGCCTTTCTAGTGGGATTAGCGAGCTGTTGCTTTTGTAATTAATGAAACTCTGCTTTCCACTGTCTGTCCTCTAAATGCTATCATTTGAAGCCCATCAGATAGGGTCTCGTATGTTTTTCTTCAATCACAAAGCTAATTCAAAGTAGACGTGGGTTTGGTTTTTAAGACCGAGATGGAAAATGGCCAGGAGGCAAGTGTACTTATCTGTGCAACTGGAGCTCATCAAGATGGAGTTTTCACACTGAAGAAATGCTGGAGAACTTCAAGTCTGTCTATGAAATCAGCAGCTAAAGGCCTGTCAGCCCCCTCAAAGCGTTCGCGGGCTCTGTTGTGCATAAATGTGACAGACACGGGGATGCAGTCTTAAGCAGACAGACATTAGAATACCATCGCTTGGCGCTTTGGGTCGGCACAACTTAAACCCAGCATATTTACTGCACACCGCTGCTGCAGTTGTTCAGTGAAACTACAGATGGTGGGTGGATCTAAACAATATGAATCAACCTGTTTCCCACTGACAGTCTGGAGGCAACGTTTTAATTTGAACACCGAGCGATTTAGGCATTTCGTGTTTATCTAACAGTTTAATTAACAGCTTGAATAACCCTTAGCTACTAGTGTTCGGCGAGAAATAACACATTTATTTACATCAGTCTGTCTTTTCCCTTCCCTTTGTCACGCTGAAGGTGAGAAAGTGGAGCTTTGAGTCTTGGCCAATTATATGGCAGCAGCGTGTGACCATAGGTAAGCTTTAATGAGCTGCTTCTCCATGGGCTACAGGAGAGAAGGGGCGAGAGCAGGCAGGTAGGATGAGAGGATGCTGAGTGCACATCCACTTTTGCTTCATGTTCACTTTACCCACAGTCATTTGTAGTTTTTCATGGACCACACACTCGTGTTAGGCAGAGTTATCTAACAGCATCTCTCATCAAACGACTCCAGTTAGGCCCATGGAAGGTAAATAGACATTTTTTCTAATGATTTGTTGGTTTTATTAGGTATTTGGTCCACACGTGCAGCTCTGGGCATGTTGTGCGGCAGGTGGAGGTCAGAGTTGACCCACGTTTTTACGCATGGCCTACACCTCTACCCCACTGCTGATAGGCAGACCAGAGGCGACGCCGAGCACAGCGACGGGATGCGCAGTTTATCAGCTGACAAGTGCATATCGGACAAAAGAGCAGCAGAGTGGTTGGTGAGGCTCCGCATCCACAGCGAGTGAGTTTCTGCCTTCCTCCCCCCCCCGAACATCCTGCTCTGCTGCCGGGCGACAGGAAGCACAGAAGTGCGTTAGCTCCTGAAAGGGGACAACTGCGTGGCTGGAAGTATTGGCTGAGGACTGGGAAGCTTTCTGAGCAGAGACTCGTTTCACGCGGAGCTGGCAGCTGAAGCTCTGCGCTCCCGACGGCTCGACGCCGCACAGCGTCCTGCGCTCTCCGCCGGCTGAGAACCGGGCACGGTCGCGAAGCCAAGCCGAGAGCTTTCTGTGGAGAAATAACAGAAGAATTACAGCGGTGCCAGATTTTGCGACCGGAGGCTTCGGCGAGAAAGACGCCGCGACGCGCTCTGCGCATCCGCCGCCTGCAAGTTTGGAGTAAAGCGCACCGCTGGAAGTTACGTGCCGCTGCCTCGGGCTCGCCGGAGCTCCGTGCAGGTCAGTGTGCTGAGCTCGCAGTGTTTCAGCCTTCGCATCGGCTTTGAACGGATGTGACCCGCGCAGTTTGAACCGACGGCAGCGTCGGTGGCGCTCGGTGCAGTGATGGTGCCACATTTGATCCGCACGCTCTGTTGCAGTAGCACAAAGTCCCCTGACAGGCTGTGTGGCCGACATCCTGCCAGGACTCAAGCCTGTGGTTCTCATCAGGATCTTGATTGAATCAATTAGACCATACTTTGATTTGAACCCTGTGAATTTCGAGCTTTAATGAGAACAAGTGCTGCGCAACTAAAATTAAACTTCAGCAGCCGAAAAGAGGCAGTTTGTGAAAGTCACCCATTGTGCTTGAGAAAATAATATTTGTAATTCCCTTAATGTGTGCTTCGAAGTATTTCACAGGTCTGGGGTTTAGTTACATGTCACAGAAAAAAAGGCACAGATTATTATTATTATTATTATTATTAGATTCTTATTTTTGAACTTCATCAGTGAAGTCAATAGGAACGTAATCATCCTCCCAGTCTTCTTCACTCCTCACCTCGGTGTCCTCCTCAGGACCTCTGACCAAGAGCTGACACTGTGGGATGGCTTTGCACCAATAAGGGAATTTATCTGCACATAAAATGCAATAGAAAAGCCTGAGAGCCCCACATGTGCCGTAAATCACCCACAGCTACAGCTCACTCAGTCCACTAATAATTCAAGTCTCAATGAGCTTACACACTCTCGCCTAAACTGTACCGAATCTGTGGCTTCAGCCCTGGGCGCAGAAGGTGGAGAGACTTCATCAAAGCCTCTAAATTTGAAAGAGGCCTCTGGGAAGTTTGTGTTAGGATTCAGAGCCTCTTGGATGCGACAGAATCCCATTTTGGGGCTGTGTTATCAGCGTTAGGAGAGGTGCGTGTGCAACGTGGAGCTTGTGATTGGATTTGAAGTTTAGAGTAGGGCTGTGATTTAAAGAAACACTTCGCTGGATTAATAAACTCGGATTCTTGTGTCAGCTACACAAGATGGTGACTTGTCTGAGTGTCTGGCATGAAAGAGAAATGTGGATCAGATTTCACTGTGGCATGGGTCAGGCTAAACCCAGTCTGCAAACACGAGCGTCTGAGTTCACATGATAGCCCAGAAGGACAAGTATATCTGTCCAGCTAAATTGATTCATGGCTATTGTCCTGAGTGCTGTTGAGGAACTGCGGTGGTTGAGGTTGTTTTCTGTTTCTTGTTCTTTCACTGACAAGCACTGCAACAGTTAAGTCATTGAGCATTTCATGCCTTGTGCATCGTAAAAGTCAAAATTCTTCTCAAATGATCAATATTCTCAGCATTGTTCTCGTCACTGGCCTTTGACTCTGTTGAGTAAGAATAAAAATCCAACTTTGAGCCATCACAGAAAGTGTCTTTCTTCCTTCCTTGTGCCGGGCGGTCGACGCATCACTGTCACACTCACTGGTCATATTGAACATGTGGTCGTGTGTCAGGCACCAGAGCGCGCGACTCTCCTGAATTAGATGTGACAAAACCATACTTCTGCTCTAATGACTGCGACAGAATCCTGATGAATGACGTGCGTTGCGTTTACACTTTCAGAAACACACCTGGAGGGAGACGGTGCTCTCGTGAACGCGAGGCTGTCGACGCGTTTTGCACGGCCTCGCGGAGTCGTCTGGTATCGACTGTGCCAAAACGAAACACTTTAGGCATTTAGGCTTTCTGCTGTGACCTCTTATTGAGCCTCGGCTCCAAACTCCATTGCCCTTTAATCCCATTAATCAAAGGAGTGACTGCAATTTCTGATGAAGCTGCAAGCATGGAATTCTCGAGGTGGCTTTTAGTATGCTTGGAGCCTAAAATCCTCACATAAACTCAGAAATATTAGATGAACTGTGCACACAACACTTTCACACCACACTTGTATCCTTAAGTAATTTCCCCTTGTATAATTCCTGCGGAGAATTTAATATTCTGTGTGATGAGATCTGCCTCCTTAAGGGATAAAGCAGCCTGGAACACTGGCCCTAAACAGTTTTATAGGTTGTTAAGGGGCAATCAAGATGACTTCTCTCCATTAGTAAGAAAAAGATAAAGGATCCAAGAGGTGTAGGGAGAACCGTCCCTGTGACATCTCACCTTATTACTCGTGGATGCCGCCAGAGTCTCGGGAAGATGACCTTATGAATTAGAACATTTGACATGGCAAACAGCATGGCCGAGCTGCCTGTTTCAACACATCAGAACAAACACGTGAAGGTTAATGCAGCCGGACAAACTACCCACGGTTCCCTTGGCTCGACGGATCGGTTCCATGTCCTGTTTACTCTACATAATTGCTGCACTCTAATCTGTTACTATTAACACGCGGCCTCGCTGGCTGTTGTCTGCTGCTCTCCCTTTACCTGCTTTCCTTCTCGCTGCGTCCTCCCATTCCTCCCACGAGAGTAGCCGACACCATGATGAATAGTTTGCGTGAACATACAGCACGAGGCACGATGTGTTTAGGGATGGTGAAACCTCCGCTAACAGGCAGACCTGGATACTTGCTGTTAATGACCTTAGGTTAGAGAATTATGTGGTTTGGCACAGTGATGTAAGATAACCAAGTTGACGCCGGCGCAAATAAAAAAAAAGCAAGTAGCCAAATGATTGCTAAAAGTCACCTAGGATGATCTTGAAATGTGCTTAGTGTGGGGATATTTAGTGACAGCACTTGATGCATTACCGCTGTAGTCCTTAACTACATTTTATGCAGTACGAAGGAAAAGGGGAAAAAAACCCACCATATGCAACGATGCCCGATTCATCGTTTATTTTTCTTCACTTCATGTTATGAATGCCTCAGAACTGGCCTGACAGCTAATACCTTAAATAGTTTTTCATTAGCCTAAAGATGGATTTATGTCCTTTTTTCCATCTCAAATGTCTGTGCAACGTGGTACCTGCTGTTGCATTTTGATGGGGAAGGAGAGAGAGAGAGAAGCGTTCTCGAGGGAACAGCTTCTGACTTCATGACCTAATGTGTTTTGCATAACATAAATTGATTCCTGTATCTTTTACTGCGAATGTGTTGTTGGTAATTTATGTGTGTAGGTGTTTGCGCGCTAAACGCCTGAGACGGTAATTGTTCATGATGAAGTGGAAGCTGTTCTTTAGCTGCGAATGGGTTCCTTAAAAATCGAGGGGAGCGAATATCCGAGCATGACAGCTCTTGGTTTTGTTTCAAACATTCACTGCTGCTCTGTGGCCAAAGCAGGCTGAGATGAAAGCCACCTGTGATTAGCCACAGGATGCTGTCCTGCTGGTCCAGCTCTGAGAGCGGCACCGTTTCACACTGTCGTAACCTACAGATTAACATTTATGGCTCAGCATGCTCTGACGGACTTTCTGGGTCGAGACCAAGTGGCGCGATTGAGCAGTGGGCCCGACGTTGTAGCAGAACAACTGTCCCCGCGTGCCCCGGGCTGAGCCTGGCGGGGAGAGCCAAACTGAAATGTGCTCGCTTCTGTCACAGGGAGAACAAAATAGAAATGCATTGTGCTCTCTGCTTGTGAAAATTACCCTCGGTGAATACCTGGGTTCAGCCCTTCGTGAAATACAGACCTTGTGAGAAACCTTACATATTTAAAGGGCATTACATGGGAAAGACTTTCCTGTCGTTACTGCACGTGAATAGATTTGCCTCATAAGTCAATAATACACATTATCCAGCTCAAACGAAAGTATTGATGTGAACACTACTTATATTTTACAAGGTAAAACTCATTTCTGCCCTTTATGATGCCTCAACTTGACAAACTTCTACAGACAGATGTTTGCTGTTTTGCTATTATTGCACTAAACAATATTAGCACCACAGGAGGTTTCTCAGAATAGCTTCAAACTGCCAAGGACCTCAGGTTCGGTCTTTTGTGGCTCCTGGACAGCCCAGTGGGACGTTGGGCGTCAGCTATGCTTGTCGATGAAGCTGCTTGACGGCCTCAATAATTCAGTTGACGTGAACTCAGCGGCGCTGAAAGCTGCAGGCCTAGTGGGTGACGAGGGGCGATGATGGGGACGAGGGGGAGGCGCTGGCTCATGTGGGAAACAGTCAGCAACACTTCCTCTCTTTTTATCGTCAGCAGGGCGGAGAAGGAGAAATATTGAATGTCAGACTATTGAAGAGTGTAAAAGTGGAGCCTCGGCCTCGCTGTAATGTATACAGGTCAGCAGTCTTTGACTTCCAGCGGAGAGTGGTGTGCATTCAGAAGGTGGTCGCCACAGCAGACTGTCCAAGTTCTCTCCCCCTGGTTTCATGTTGGTGAATTTTCAGATTGATGTTTCTTTAATAAGGCCTCCAGCCTCTCAGTATTCTGATTGTGTGCCATCACGACCTACATACTCCTTAAAACGCTGACAACTGGAGAATAAAACCCGGAGACTTCTTTATGTATTGTGTGGTTTACGTGGCACCGTGCCTAAAGAGAAAAGAAACCCAATGTATTATTCTCTGCAGAAAAGTGCAGAAATGTGATCAGCTGCGTGCATGTGTTTTTTATTTCTCCTAATTCCGTACCATCAGTGAGCGCTCTGACTTCGTGTAAACCTACAGCAGCGGGTGAAAGTCTCCGTTTGGTCAGATGTCATGTTTTCCAGCCGTTGCAGCAGCAGTGGAGTATTGCATTCCCATTGCAGTATTGAAGCGTCTCCTCATACTCCTCAGTTGTCTGCCACTTTTATATGAAAGCTGTGTATATTCCATCTGCTCCTGCACAAGAAAAAAAAAAAAAATAGGCAGGGTTAGTTTGTTGTACATTCGTTTGAGATGCATTCAAATGACACCCAATGTCAGCATTTTAGATATCTCTCTGCGTTTATCTGGTAGCCAGGTTTGTACGCTCCCAGCATTTCAAATGCAGTTTGAGTAATGTTTTCCCTCTCCGAGTGCTCTATTCACGAGCTACGGAAGTGCTACAATAATGTCTCCAGATGTCTAGATTAGACCGTGAAGCAATGCTGATATTTGATTGAGAATTTTTAATAAAAAAGGCTCCTCTGTTGGTCTGAATAAATAAGACACCTGAAATAAATGTAGTTTTGTTTCCTCAGGATCATTTGGGGTCTCTAGTCCATTTGTTTTTGTTTGCCTGATGCGTTGTGGACAGATATGATGTGAAATTCATTCTTTCGATCACCCTCCATGGCATTGGGATTGCTGCGTAGCTTCATTACAATGCAGCCGCGGCTCCACTGCAATTTAATTTATTTCCGTAACAATGGATCGATTGTGGATTTGTCTGCAAATTGCCACAGGTCTGTGGAGGTGAACTTTAGTTTTGTGCACCGTGGAGTCAATTCATTATGAGTAAGCATTAGAAGACGGTTGTTGACGCCGCGTAGTGAGATTCTCAATTAAGCCGATGTACATGAACATCATTATTTCCTTAGATCCCGTGTGTGAAATAACACTGCAGCGATACCCATTTGAAAGACTAGCAAAGTGTGGCCCATTGAATTAAGACCGTCTAGTGTAATTGGCTGTGTGATATGGAAGGGAGCGCCTATTTTGATAAGAGCCAGGTTCAACACTAGTAGCCTTGGACACAGATAAATGCTGGAGCATGTATGAATGCACTGAATGGCCCGCTATTACCGTTTAGGAAAGAGGGAGATACTGCAGAAGAAACATCATAAAATCCTACTTCTTTATGTTCCAATTGTCCACACCTGGCAAATGCATAAAAAAGATCATTTTGGCTGCGCTTGCGGTTTTCCCACTAAAGATTCAATGAATATATAAGTCATACTGTCACTGGTGAAGGGTTATTTGGGGGATTTGTAGGATTTGTAAACACCCCTGCTCATCTTATTATGTTATTTCCTGGCATTGGCAGATGCCTTTTTTATTATTTAATTCACGCACAGACAGAAGTGAACAACAAATTGGTTCGGATTAGCCGCTGACTGCTATGATTTACCAGTGACAGACAGAAAAAGTAAAACAAAACAAAACACCGAGTTGAGCTCAGCTGTCGGATGATTTGTTTTTCGTAGCCACTTCGGCTCCGTTGGTCCTTTGAATGAGCTGAAACTATGAAGGGATGAAGCTTCGGGCTCAATATGAGGAATAATCTGAAGTGGCTGTATCAGAGATTTGCATCATTTTACCCCACTTGTGAATATTCCGCATCACACACTGAAACAAGAGACTTAGCATGGAGCAGGATTTCGTCATCTCTACTAAAAGTCTCACTGAGCGCACGAAGCTCATTCGTCAGCATTATGCTAAGGATATAGCTGCGGCTGGATTTTAATTGCTGGTAAACGCTGTCATGATTCTGTTTGCTCTTTCTTCCCACCTCCACACCTTCTGTTGTTTCTCTGTATCTGACACTCGCTTACACCGTCGACATATTTTATATTAAGATTCTGAAACTGCAGTAAACTGCAACAAATCTTCCTTAGTTGGTTTGATCTGATCCTTTAAAAACTCACGTCAACGGATGAGAAATATGACGATCATGTCTATGATCGAGTATTTTTGGGTAATAGTTCCACAATTCATGTTGCAGCAGGAGATTTAGGCACAGAGCCTCGATAAAGAACGAACACAATCTGGTTCAGATGGCATCCAGAATTCAGAGTCTGGGCAACGTGCTGCAGACAAACACTTCTGTGTCTCCAAAATCACTGGTGTCAGGGGGAAACAGGCAGCATCTGATGGAACACTGCCCTGGTTCTCCCTCTCCCCTTCTCCAAGTGCCGGGAGGCAAGAAAAAAAAAAAGGAGAGGAACTGAAGAGAAACTGAAAGAGGAGAGAGGGGAGAGAGAAGCGTCAAGGAGGAAAGGGAGAGAGCGACTCAACAAGATGAATTATGCAAAGCTGTCAGAGGCGGCTATTGTTGGAGGTGCTGGCTGTGTTAAAGGGAGCCAGCCCTGATCTCCACCAACCATACTCCATCAACCACTCACACTCCCCATGGCTGAGAGCCGTCTGATCTGTGCTCCGGCAAATAGCCAACAACAAGATACGGAGGGGGGGTGCAGGGGGCCGGGCCAGGGCACTTAGTGACAGGTGGATTGTCTTGGAGGGACACGGCAGTGACGACAAGCATGCTCTTTATTACCGTTATTTACGGAGGTCAGCGATGGGGAGATCTGAGCTGATGTGTACAGCAGCCCCGCGGAAATATAATTACTGAACAAAGCCTCGGTGAAGAGTTGCCATTTCAGCATTCTGGTCCGCGGCAGCTAGCCCTGTTTTGCAAAACACTTTGTGTGCTGATGTCAGGAGTGTGTGCCAGCTCAGTTCAGGGCAGTGAATCTGTTTATTAGGGCTTTATGGCCCGAGGTATTATCACAGTGGCTTTTCTTTGTTTCAGATTATTTACCAATATTGATATATCTATGTATGCATTTTAATAATGCATAACTTTTCACTCTGCCAAGTGGATGTGCTCTTTCCTTCTTGTTTTGGCTCTGGGATTGTGTCGCTAAGAGTCAACACAAGTGAATAGTCATTTTCATAGTAATTATTTTTCTTCATCTCGTCTTACTGTTTGTGTTTTAAGCTTCTAACTATGATTTACAGTAGTTATTTTTATTGTTTAGTCAAGATGTGACTGAATAATACCCATAATAATTTCAGATGGTTCGATAGATGTCACGCTATTTGTTTTGTCCAAACAATAGTCTGAAAAACTAATGTGCTCACAGTTGGATAAAAGCTAAATTCTGACTGTTCTCAGTTTGCAGTTATTTTAAAAAAGGTTCTGTTTTTTTTGTTTTACATTAAATATTTGAAAAATAATAATAAAAAAAAAATGGGCAGCTTTTAAGTGGGTGTGGTTCAAGTGGAAGATGTGATGCGAGGCGGACCAATCAGAACAGAGCCAAATTAGATTTTGGGGGTTTTAAACCCTTTAAAGCATAATACTTTGTTTTTTTCCTTGATCAATGGCCCTAACATTTACTCTAGCATAAGATTACTTCATTTATTAATAAATATTTGTTTCAGTTCCAATCATATGACTAATTAGAGCTCAGAAAATTGGTGTACTTGCTTCAAAAGCAACAAACTCAATTTTTGTTTGCAGTTCTGTATGAAACATACAGAATGTCGTTGGTTACTTAATGACGTTTGAGAAAAGAACTTATACGTTCTGAGACATCTTAAAGGTACTCCCTTCTTTGGTCAGCCGTTTCAAATCCCCAAGTGGGAAGCATAAAACACAGCCACGCTTACCTTTGATGAATAACATGCTATTAATCAGACATGAAACAAGTAGATCTCGCTCAGACCCTTGAAGTCCCTCCAACAGCCCCGAAGAGTCAGTTGACTTGAACGCACTTCTTCACATCATATTATACAGATGGTTTATGGTTTGTGCTTTAAAGAAGTGCCGGAGTGTAGGATGGTACCGGGCGTCGGGGGGCTTGTACTCAACTGGCATGGGAGTCGTTGGGATGTGTATGGAGCTGTGCAGCAGGGATCATGAACTGCCTCTCTCCCTGCCTCAGTGGCTCACCAGAGGACCTCTGTGTGACACTAATTTTGCAGTGGTCATGGGTGACTGACTGTCCTGATTCAACTGTATGATCAAAGGTAAAAGGAAATGTAGAAGGGAGCGATACGGGAAAGGTGAAAAAGAGTAGAGCTATAAATTCATTTGTGATTTTAATAAAAATTCTTAACCTAATCAGACACGTGCTCTGGTTCTCTTACCTTTTACCGAGTTTACCCTCAGTTGGGTAACTAGAGGCACACTTGCATATTCCTAGAAAGGCTGACTTTTATACTTCTTTGTTTAATTATTCTGCATTTACATTTGTAATGCCATGTAATTTAAACTACAGCAAATGTCTCTGTTGGGTGATGCCCCCCCCATGTGCAGTTCTCCTGTACAAGCAGAACATACCGGTAAGCTGTAAAAAAGATTGCATGCTCGGGTCCGTAGAGTTGAGCAGGAATGTTTATAGAGGTATACACACGGTCACTCAAGAGCTTATAGCTGATTAGGACACAAATCTAATTCCTCTCGCCTATATTAGGGGGCTAGCGGCTCTGTGGGTTAGGACTTATAGCCTTAGCTGTTTTTCAGACAGGGAATCTCTTTACAAGTCCATAAAGAAGACGAGAATCGTAATCAGGGAGGCTTCGGGGCGTGTCTGCTTGCGATCATCCTGTACATTAATCTGCCGATCTTGACGGGTGTGCACAATTTCCTGAAAGTGATGAGATGTGAGTGAGATGTCCTGTGGCATTGTAAAACAAGTATGTGTGTGTGTGTGTGTGAGGGTGGGGTGGGGGGGGGCATGTTTAGAGTTGAGTGTCAGGGTTACAAGAGAGTTTTTCACTGATTGCATCTCAGCCCATCAGGGAACACAATGATACCCAGCAACTCAGAGAAGGTGAAAAAATAAGTTGAAGAGGCCTAGAACAACTCAGAGTTTTCATTATCCCTGCATCCTGTACTTCACCCGTGACTATTCTGGTTTTTTGGAAAGTCTCTCCGGGCCCAGTGTTATCTCGCAGCGCGACAACACACTATCCCGGCTTCATTGGAAGGTTTTGATGCCTGATGTGAAACGAAGGAGATCTCATTTAAGGAAAGAAGGAGTTTGATATTGTCGTCTTACAGCTCAGTCAAGAGAGAAATGAAAGTGTGGTGCGTGGCATGTGTGAGACCGCGCGGGTGCGTGTGTGTCAGGAGGCAGTGTAAAATGGCTGGTAATAAACACTTCTAACACACCGGGGCTCCCATCCACAATGCACTCAATGGTTTTTTTTGTGGATTAGTCACATTTTCATTCCCCTTGTCCATATTTTATGGCACTGCCCTCACCTGTGGGAGAGTTTTCTTTGAATTTCCTCTGTGTGTGTGTGTGTGTGTGTGTGTGTGCCTACGTTACTAATTAATAATCCACAATCATCTGTTCTAATTGTGTCTACCACCTACCGAAGAAATAGTCCTTATGAAAGCTGTTGATTGAATAGTATGTTGATTGTCTGGAGAAATTACGCTATTTTCTGAAAAGAGCAAAATCTGGCTAAATGTTTTAAAACATATGTATACATTTCTTCTCTGTGTTTGAGTACCTCAAAATTTATTCCGTTGACTTGCGTTGTTTTGGAACACAGGCAGGAATTTCAAATACAGAGATATCTCACACCTGGACAAACAAAACCTAAGATAGATCCGTGCATGACTAGAAACTGCCTGAAGTAAGAAAAGAACAGTTTACTTTTTTTTTAGCATTTGCATTATATAATAGAAATATGGTTTTTTTATATATATATAATTGCTGTTCTGTGTCTGTGTATGACTATGGGTCAGCCGATCTTCAAATCAAAGTTCCTTGCAATGGCGGTGCGTAACCAACAGTTTTAACTTGTTGAATGTTCATTTTTGATAATAAACATAGGAAAATCTCTTCCAAAAATGTCAAAGTTAACCTAAAAAAAAGTGGCAGTGTGATGTGGAACTCTCTGGTGTTTCTAGAATTGCTCTTGCTTGCTCTTAAAAAAAAAAAAAGAAGTAGGATGTTAAAATAAACATAGTGCAGATGCACTTTTAAAAGGCGAAGGGACAATAAGGTGATCTTCTTTTAAGAGTGGGAAGTCATGTATGACGGGAGTTCATGGGTGAGGTTTAAGGGGTGGGGAGGTAGCAGTGGGGGTGGGGCTGGGGAAAGGGATAAGTGTGTGCTTTTGAAGATGAAGCAGATGGATTAGTGTTATCTGAGCTTCCTTTCCTCTTCTCTCTTTCTCCAGGTAGAGCTGGTAGAAGGCTGAATGGACTGAAAGGAGTGACCAGCAGAGCTTCAAAAGTGGAGAGGGGGGAAAATCGTTACAGCAGTCACAACCCGAGGAGGGGGAGAAGCGGGTGAAATAATCCAGTGGCAATTGTCTCAGGAGAGCGTCTCTGGTGAAAGGGGTGGGAGTTGGATACCCAGCATGCAGGCAGCATGGAACGGATGAGGGAGCAGCGGCCTTTCTGCTCGCTGTCCAAGAGCCAGAGAGACAGAGAGAGAGACTGCGAGAGAGACAAGGATCGGGAACGCCGACACACAGCCTCCTCGGCTGACCGGGAGGAGGGAGCCTGCCGCGTACCCACTCAGAAATCCTACAGCTCCAGCGAGACGCTCCAGGCGTTTGACCATGACCCTTCACGAATGCTGTTTGGAGGCAGAGTCAAGGAGATGGTCCACAAGGAAAGTGCACAGTACAGCAGGCCAGGTTAGCGCGAGCAAATGTTTACTCAAGTCATCCCACTGTAGGATTTGTCAATGTTTGTCAGATCAATCTCCATATCTGAGCTAGGTGCAGTGGTTATGGAGGCTGCTAGATAAAGAAAAGCCCCGTTATGCTGCCTATTATCAACTTATCTCCAGTTTGGGTGACCTTGGCTTCAGAAATGATGGTTCAGATTTAAAAACCCTCTGCATTAGCCTAGAAAATGCGTTTCCACAGTCTTATTATTTTTGTCATCTGAAGAGGTGCTACAATGTGTTACATACAATCAACAACCAAATCTTTTTATCCATGCTAATTTTCTGATGTTTAATTGAGGCATCATTAGTAAATGGATGCAATTTGTTGCTTGTTGTGTTAACTAAATTCAGCCATCTTACAGTTTTATCTTCCGTTTAATCTCGGCAAGTTTGACAACAAATACCAACACAATGCCAGTTTGTTAGTCAGTGGTAAACACAATTAAAAAATGTCAAACAGAGGCACAGTTTAGTTTTATTTTTCTGAACTTTCAGACAAAACCCTCACTGGGTGGGATCCAGTGGGCTACTCTGACCTTATAAAATGTTCATATCCTGCTGGACTATGTTAAAATAACATGAAAGAATGCTCAGTAAATAACTCTCTCCTTTAATTGGCTGTTGGGAAGTGCTTTAATTTCTGTAATTAAAAAGTTTGAGCCGTTTATTCTGTTTTATGGCACTCCTTTGGCTCATAGGATTGCAATTATAAAATCTATCCATTACTCCCTTACATTTTCTTGGTGCTAATTGGTGCCCATTTTAGAATTAATGGGATTATGATGAAGTTGTGGGAAGAATGCTGGTTTTCTTCATTTCTTTTTAAAATTCAGGCATTTAATGTTAACGACTATTTCGTACATCATCACAGTAAATGTCAGTTTTAATGTTATTCATCTGCAAGTGGAGCAGGAACATATTTTCTATAGACGAGTGTAGAAACTGTCTGCTCACTAGGTTGTGTGACAGTACTTGGAAATATTCAAATGATATGATCGTTTTAATCCTAAATCAATTTTCCGTTGCATTTAACATTATCATTTTTATTTGTAAATAGGGTACACTTACTTAAGGGGATTATCTGCACCATTTCCAATAAGAAAAACGTATAGTGAAGGAATATTACACCATTACAATCCTTTTTTTTAATTGTGGGGATTTTTACCAGCATTCTTCTTAATTGTGTGTTATAGCATCGACACGTGTGACCTTTAAATCTGACAGCCATTGCAGCATCCCTGATTTCTGCTAATTACATGTTTCTATATTGGTTTACCTGTTGTTATTTTAATTAAAAATACAATACAAATGAATGAAATAGATGTGAAATTTAAAAAAAAATGAAGGGTTGGCAGAGTTTTCATTTAATTTGGAGTTAATTTAACAAATGTTCATCTTTAACGTTGCCTATTGTTGTCAATCTGACCAGATAAGTAAAAGATTTAATATGCATCACTCAAAATACCGTAGTTTTTAAATAAAATATATGAAGTAGAACAAAATGGGGTATATGTATTAACTCAGGACCCGTCAACCTGATGTTTTGTTTAATGGCAACACGCTATCGTCTTTGAATAGGATGCTATTGTACAGTTTTTAGTCAGTGTTTAGTCATCTGTTTCTTCACCTTATAAATCAAAAGAACACATTTATGGTAACGGTGGTGAAGCAACATTAACAAACAGTGGATGACATTTCTTTCATGTGTGAGCCTCAAAAATACATGATTTTATTAAGCTTTACATGGCAAGGTTAAAAATGTCATTTTATTCCTGAAGAGCTGTTGTCTTATTTGTGTTTAATAAAATGCGTTTGAGCATATTGATAAGTTGATGAGTGCTAAGTAGCTCGGGAGGATGTTGTTATGGCTTTAATTTAACAATTACCCCATCCCCTCTCTTCCCACCATGCTCTCAGATTAAGTGTTTTTTTTTTTTGTTTTTTAAGTAGCTCCTCTCTTGGCCATTAACCGCGTTGTTGCTTGGTTTGTTAACTTTACAACTTCTGTCATTCACAGGGCAGACATTTTCGCTGAGGCAACTCGGAATTTGTGAGCCGTCGGTTCGTAGAGGCTTGGCACTTTGCCCTGAGACGGGCCTCTCCCACCCACTCAGCAGCTACTCCAGAGGACCCATTGCTACAGAAAACCATGAACCTGTATCACCGGAACATACCATGACTCTTTGGGGAACGGGGGCAAAGTCTGGGCAGAATTCATGCCTCTCCAGCCGCTCTAACTCGGCGCTTACGCTCACTGACACGGAAATGGACAATAAATCGGACAACGAGATGGGTGAGTAGGGCACGCTTGTCATTCTTTTATCCTAAAAAACGTATTTGTTTGCGGCTCATGCTTTCAATGCCTTTCAAAGGAGAGAAATCACTAAGCAGAAAAGGCAGCAGTAGGTAGGATTATGGTTGGTGCCAGAGACGAGGCCCTGATTGGTGGGAGAAAGTGGAAGCGCTATTGGTGGGGCTGGTATCTGGAGAGGCATTTGCAGCTGCCTTTCTTTGGATCAAAGGCGTGCTTCCTTGCTGCATGCGGAAAAGAATTTGGCCTTCCGATTGAGTAGTTGCTAGTCACCTGGTCCTTCACCACAGGAAGCAGTAGAGTTTGATAAAGTTTCCCCATGGGCTAGCGTATAATCAAAGATAGCTTTGTGTTCTTCAGTCTGAGATTTTGCTTAGAAATTCTGCAGTGGTTGACTGGGCATGCACAATGCCTGATTAAATGGGCACAATGGTTTGAAGTGCAAATTTGATCATGCTGG
Source organism: Microctenopoma steveboyesi (assembly GCA_032359275.1). Classification (NCBI taxonomy): domain Eukaryota; kingdom Metazoa; phylum Chordata; class Actinopteri; order Anabantiformes; family Anabantidae; genus Microctenopoma; species Microctenopoma steveboyesi. The sequence continues at coordinate 16,770,111 of JAUMHF010000002.1, read as the reverse complement.
AAACCTGAGATGGAGGATTGAGGTTCTGTGTTTGAAGAGAGCAAATCTTTGTTGCGTCAAATGGAGGCAATGCATATAAAACAGCAGCATGTCGGCTTTTGTCGTACTTTTAATCAGTTTTAAGGTTTTTTATGCTCTTTTGTTTATTTTACCAATGTTTCCTGAGAGATTTATTTGGGTATTTTAGAACTCATTCATAGCTCTACAATCACTTTAGTTATTTTTAAATAACACCTTTTCTATATTTGCATGCAGTGTGCGTCTTTTAGCTCACGCTTTAAGTCAGTGATATTTACTTATTTAATTTGTTTTTCCTCAGCTTGATATTTTTCATAGTAAAGCTTTAAAATAGCTTTTTAATGTTTTTAATGTTTAGTGCTCCTGACATTGTGCATCACGCATCATCATCTCAGGGTGAGCCATCACCATCATAACACACCCAATGTAAAGCTCTTTTATTTAGGAAACTGATGATCTCAAAGAGTGGCAGGCAGTTGAAATAATTGGGGTTGATTACACTTTTCTGGCAAGAACATTTAAGAGAGGGTAAAAGGGAAAATGTCTTGTGTTCATGTGGTATGAGTTTTTTATTCTGGCTACAGTCTGACATTTGAGACAAGTCATTTTCTTAATGGCAATATTCATCATAGTGGGCTTGTCTCTGGGGGAGCTGAGTAGGTCTTGTACCTTTTCAAAATGCCATCAGAATTCAAACCCATGTATTTGATGCAGTGTCCTTTGCTTTGGCCCAATACATTGTATACGTTCGCGAGTCACTAAAAGCTCGTGTAAACCACAGAGGTGGAGGTAAACATAACCCTCACCGTTTTAGCGCCCTGCTCCAGTCATAGCTGTTGGTGAACATGCTAAGCACGAGAACGTAGCGCCAGTCGTTTCTCCGATCTGCAGAGGCTGCCCTCAGTTGCATCTGCTTTGAGCGTCGGTTGCACCTGCCCCCCACCATTCAGCTGCATGCGCTCACCCTACCCTCCTATAGTATAACTCCTCTGGAGTGTCTTTTGGAAACCTCTCACAAAGCTGCTGATTTGGTCTAGTAAGAAACCACTGAGGCTTTCAACAACTCACTATTGTCTCAATTAGATTCATTAGAAAGAAAATAAACAGTCTCTGCTAGATCTTTATTTCAGGTCCATTCCTTTAATGCTGCAAAAGGAAAGAAGTGTTAATAAGTTTGAGCTCTTTTAAAAGCTCATCATTTTAATATGCTGAAACTGTGCTGAGGAGAGAACAATGTGAGTCGTGGTATAATTTAAAATTCAAACTCTTTTTTTGTTCAACTATTTTTGGAGCTAAAGTCCTTTTTTATCAGTTAAATTTTGAGCCAGAGCAAAGAAAAACCTTGCTTCTGTCCCACCTCTATAGATCTTGGTCTTTCTTTTTTTTGTCAGGAGGCATTGCACTTTTGACTTTCACTATTTAATGAAGCAGCTAAGAGAAATGACCCATCCAAAGGTTTCCATCAACTGAATATGCATGCAGAATCTCCGACAAGGGGCTGTTCAGCCCCACTTATTCATAAATGAACTCAATATTTCATTCTAATTCGCTCTGTTCTACAGAGTGTACGACACAGACAAGTGCCAAAGCCTCAGCACAGTTGCAAAACGCGGCATCTGCAAGTGTTAACCTCCATGATCTAAGAGACAGAGGTGCCCCTTTATAAGATGAAACCAGAGTGGTCGTCCAGTTGGTGTGAGGCTCTAAATGATCCACCCGAGGCCACAGATTACAGATTAAATATAATGGGTCCGTTTTTAAAGTGATGCATTTGCCTTTTTGCAAAGACCACTAACTCAAGTACCGTATTCAACAGAGAGAGCCCAGTCATGGAAAGGTTGAGCTGGATTTTGTGCTTGTAATGCTATTAATCTGGATCAGGATCATGTGTCAAATGTTTAATTTCTGTGTGATACATTTCTACCAAACATGTGTTATAAGACTTTTTCTTTTTTTGCATTACTACAGCAGACCACAGCAGAACCAATTATATTAATCTTAACAAATTATAAGTTGAGTTTTTTTTTTATCAAATGGTAGGAATTAAGAAAAAAATGTTTTATGCAGCTTTCATTCATTTTGCACTGAAATTATTTCCAGGTCACTGTTAGAACCGCCTGGAAAAGAAAATGATTCTAAAAAGTAGTCGCAATTTCTGATTTCACATCACATTAAAAATTTATGTGAGTTTTTTTAATTATATAAAATTAAATATTATATAATTTGATACTTATACACATATTTAAAATCACACATAAATTATTGAATGTGTATGATAGCACAGTGATACACAAACCATGCATATCGTACATGTGCACAGCTACATGCTAGCTCATGTTGTGTGCTCACTGTGACATGAAACGCTGTAAAGTGTTAGAACTTCATGTCTCCGGGGAGCATAACTCTGCTATAAGTGGAACCATGATTCAAACAGGAATGTTTGCACTGAGTGAGATGAAATAGAGCTTTAAACATTTTAATGTAAGTGAAATTCTTGAAGTTTGACTTCAATTAGAATTGTTGAAAAGTGTTGAAGATAAAAACTGAATCATCACACAAAAAACGCTGTTCCCACACCAACTGTATCACATAGGAACTTTGTGTAAATAATTATTGTAAATGAACGACAAACACTGGGCGAAATGCACTTTTAACTAAAACAACTTGTTATAATTGTTGGTTTCCTAGTTAAAGTTTTCTAAAAAATGTATTTTTATAAAATGTTTTACCTTGCAATTTAGTTACTAGAACTGAGAAAATCTATTTAGAATATTTCTCAGTTTGTATGTATTTTTTGAGAGTGGGCGGGCTTTAGGAAGAATAAAAACTGATTGAAATACCAAGACACAGAGTTGATTACATAAGGCGACCTTGCTCTCTGCTAAAGGATGCTTTTGGCTTTCCACTAAAAAGCATTCTGTGCTGGAATTTATACATATATACATATTATAAAATATATAAACAGTGGAAATGAATGGGAATGGGTTGGAATGTGGGTCACCTGATGTCCCTGGGTATTTCAGCACTGCACTGGCAAGCAGCTGTCAGAGTATGTGTGGATTTTTGTTTGTTATTTCTAATATTTAGAAAAATTTCAATATAGATATTATATAATTAACCATGCACTCTACATGTCAAACTGGAATTTTACATGTAAACATCTTACATTTAATTTAAAGTAAGATAATGTCTTCACTTTGTGAACAAAGCCAACAGCAGGGTAGAACTCAACCATGGTACCTGTTCTGCAGACACCAGGCCACTGCGAGCACTTTACTGCAGTGTATTTTGAATGTTTAAACAGTTTATCTTCTGGTGTTGTTGTAATATAAATATTCATATTTTAGCCCATCAACATATAACTCCCATGTAAAATTGAACACAGCAACAGAAAAAAAGGTGTTTTTTTTGTATTATCTTCTTCCCTGCCTTAATGTTGGCTGCGCTGGCTTCAGAATCAATATTATACCCCTCATAAAACATGAATGACTGCACGAACAGAAACATAGCATGGCCCACTTGAGTTGTATTCCTAATAGGGTGTGAAAAAGCTCACACTGACTTGTAAGGTGCTGCAACTACAGCACTGCAGTACCTTGTGACAGCTCTCCTCGGCTATATGAACTGTCAAGGGGGGTTATCGTTGCTGGGAGAGGCTTTATGTCGGCTGACCCCTGGTCAGCAGAGAGGGAAACTGTCTGTCGCCGTTTCTTATGAAGCCTCATTTGCTTTGGCAATGCACTTTCTGTTATTGAATGAGAAGTTGTAGGTTGTCACAGTGAAAGGCAGGCGTACGTGCCGCGGTAGCTTAGTGCTTTGTCTTTAACTACCACGTTCCGTGTTTGTCAGTGGACGTATTGGAAAATAATTTCAGTTGGTCTAAGCTGCAGGTCCACCTTGTACTCGCACACATTTTATAGCTGAGTATATCTCTCACGTTCATTGTGTGAGCAGTGCCAGTAAAAGGTTAATTAAATCAGTGGAGCAGTCACAGCAAAGTATGCTGTTGCACAGCAAGCACCAAAGGCTTTTTGGGTGGGAGTATGAAAGCGTGTCAGACACCCTCTAACATGCTTCCCTGTGTGCCTGTATTAATGTCCTCTCACTTTGCGCCTCTCCACTGTCTCGCGTGCGCGCGCACACTCGCATATCTGACTTTGTTTCTCGCACTTTATCTCTGAAAGACTAGAGGAATCATGCAGAAGTGCAGACGTTTACACACACACACACACACTCAAACACGCGCATGCGGGACAGCGCGCCGACGAAGGTGACACGCCATCTGTCAAACTCCCGTCTCAGATCTGTGCCTTGATTTGTGACAGTGAAATCGGCCTATTGATTGTAGCAGGCAGAAAATCTCCCTCCCCACTTTCATAATTCAACAGGGCACAAGCCGGCCACAAAAAGAATAAATAGCATCAGAGCTTTTATTTTTATTTGTCTGTGTTTTTTGGGGGGGGGTCAGAGGGGCTGGCCCTCTGCAGTGTTTTTGAAGATAAACCCAGAAGAGAAATCATCAGTTGTTAATGCCAGGCGGGAAGGTGTCTGAGCTTTATCTTGCGCCTCGGCAGCGGAGGAGAGGCGTCCTTTGATTGCCGTCGTTTATTGTCATCACTTCCTGCTTGCTGGCGCTGCTACCGGTTAGGCGCTCACATTGTCAGTGCTCGGGTTGACAGTTCAATACGGTATCTGGTGGTGACGTGCTGAGATGTCATAACAGGTGTTGTGCTCGTCAGTCTAGGGAGAGGATTTTCTATTTTGGACTTTTTTCTGCAAGCCCGCAGGAGGTCACTGCCCTGTTTCTGTGGAGAGCAAAGGTCGGTGACATGGGACCCTTCATCGATGCAAACGACAGACTGACCACCGATATGGGAATTCAGATTCATCATTTTATCTACTTTATGTCCCGCTGCCATAGCATATTGTATGTTTGAGTTTGCTCTCTGGCGGAGTATGTGCATGCATACATATTCTTGTCAACACATTAACACAAAGGCAACACATGGTGAAAAAAACATTCTGCTCACACCCCAGTTGCCCCCTACAGAGTGGATGATCTGATTAGACTTTTGAGTGTCTTGCTGTATAAATTAGCATATTAAGAAGGGAAAACAGATTTTCTTGAAGCTACTATGTCCCTTTACTACTTTAAGGAAGTGTTCCTACTAACATCGTCTGTATGAAAACATATTTTTCAGAAGCATCTGCTAATTACAGTAATGCATTATTTATATTGTCAGTAATGTATGATAATGATAAAACTATTCTTAGTCTCCACATTTGAAGAGTTGAATAGGGCCGCACTTAATGATTATTTTTTAAATTAAATTTAATTTTAAAAACTATTATTTTGCCTATTTAATTTCAAACTGTGAATTTTTATGGTCTTAAATATGTTGCAGTATGGTAAAATATGCCCCTCGCTCATCATGGTATCTTCAGACGTCTTTTTCTGAAAAGTTAAGAACCCAAAGATACTTTATTTATTACTTATTTGTCTTTTTTGCATAATTAATGACTTAAAACTTTTGCTATGATATCTAAACGGAGATCCAGTAAAGACACAGAAAGTAAATGATTGTTTCACACTCAGTCCAAAGGCTAACACTCAACTCAAGATGCTGTGTCTATAATTTGCCAGTTAAAAGGAGCACTGAAGTGACAAGACATCAGCATCTGGGTTAAACTGTCGGGGGTTCGTGTTACATAGTCTGTAGAGACACGGCTGCACCGTAAAAAGCACCAGACTTTGTCCGACACCCATTTTCTGTCGCCTAAGTGTTGAGCGTCAACATCCACCTCCGGTTTCGCTGAGCTTCATTGACAGCGGTGTCTCAGCTTCTAGCTGGCTTGCTCTAATCACTCGTGCCAGACTCCAGGACATGCTATTACGATTAGGAATCACTCTGCAGTTGTCAATTACTAGGACCACTATTTGCTGTCCTCAAGAGAAAATGGCTCATTTCATTTCATCACAAAGCCTAATTGAGTGATTGTATTACCATGCAAAAAGGAAATAGCGAGGAAGCCATTTTATACTCTGTGAATATCAATTCGAATTACCGGGATTATCACGTTGGTCCCGTTGTGTAGTTCACTGTATGTTTAGTATCTTCTCAGCTATCGGGAGACCCACCTGAAATCTCCTGGGACATTTAAGAATCTGGACTCATTTGGACAAACATATGTTTCTCTGATTGCTTGTTAAGTGGATAATCAGGAAACGTAAGGAGCTTTTATTTTCCAAAAGCAAAGTAAGAATAATTCTACAAAGACTTTCAAAGGTTTAGCGCCGTCTTGTCTCATTTCTTACTGGCTAGAACAGTTTTTTTTTCTTGCTCTAGTTCCACTGGGTGTCCGGACTAACATCAACCCACCAATCATGTCTTCTTTCTTTTACAATCTCCTCTCTCTCCCATCCTGGCACACAGGGATATTAGTTGTATCTATTGTCACGGTGCTGTTGTTTTGACCTTTGTGCTCCTCTGTATTGGATGTTGACAATCAAAAAGTTGGAAGTCAAGGTGACTTTTCTCTCGTCGTCTCATCTGAATATAAAAAATAAATCATCTATCACTTGTTGTTGTTCTGTTAAGGTCATCTCATCTCGTGTGTTTTCTGGATTATGGTGCGTTTATTCTGTGCCTTAGGCTACATTCTATTGATGGTGAAACCATTCTTATCTGAACCCAACGCTTTAGGTAAATAAAAGACATTTTTTGCAAACAGGTATTGATTGTGCTAATTATGTTAGGCCTTCCAGATTTCTCTTTTTGACACAGTTAAAAGCACCTTTTTGGCTGCAAATTCTCAGCGACGGAGACATGTTTGAGTCACTCACACACATTAAAAGCAGGATTTCAGGGTGTTTTCATCATGCTCGCATTTAATCTAGCTCGAACAATGCCACGAATCAAAGGTTTCCATGTCAAATAGTCTGTAATATTTGCCGGAGTTAATAAGGTAAATGATGTTGATGGAGGCTTGTACACAAAGTGTACCTGCAGTGTTCCTGTTTCTTGTCCTCAGAGGAGATCTAAATATAAAATATTAAGTCCAGAGTTTTCAGTGGGACCATCATTTTCATATTTCAAACTCATATTTATGTCTCTCTTACTTTATAGTTATGGGTTGATCTTGTTCTTTTTTCCCCGACATCTTTTTGAGCCGTGTCCTCTTACTGCTGTCCAGAGAGTAGCAGCACAGTAATAAAATTGTTAATATGCCCTTCTATTATTACCGCATGATTTCTGGAGCAGGAACGCTTTCAGAACTTTTCTTTGTTTCTTGCCCTACAGATTTTAAGCCAGAGACTCAAAAAACGACTTTTACGTTCTATGTTTTCCATTTTATATTAAATAATATTGTATGAAAAAAAGTGGAGTGAAAAGCTTGTATGAAAGCAAAAGGCGGGTACTCTAAATGGTCTAAATTTATATTTTTAACATATTTTTCTTGGCAAATAAAGTTATAATGGCCCTCTGGGCACCTGGGTAGATATTCCACTGAAAAACTGCTTCTATTTCTGGAGCAGTTGTTTGCTGAATGGTTGCCGCGTACGCCACATAACCGTAGCATCCACGGTTCGAGTCTGCCACGGGACTATTGCTGCATGTCATATCCTGCTGTTTCCAGCGACGATAGTCATTTACAGTAATAACAATGTCTGCACTGTATTTCTGAGAAATGTTGGTTTATAAAACCTTTCTGTTCCTATAAGTGACACCAGACTTCTGAATGGTACGATATGAATGTCTGTTTCACTTGAATTTACAGCTTCTTGTCAAAATGACCAATTAACAACACGAAAATATAAAATTCCCTTTTTCCACGTTTCTAAAAGATGTTTGGCTTTGAGATCTTAAGGAACGTTTTGCCAAGTGAAAGCATATATTGATCAGACTGTCTTCAAAAAAACAACTGAGTCAAGTAAAACAGATATATTTGGTCTAGATGTCAACATGGGACATTTGCTGCCAAAGCGTATTCAGACAAGTTTGACACTATCAATAATTGACCATTTGACATTTTTTAATGTTTTATTTTAGTGGTAAAGTCGATAGTGTGCACATGCGGAACAACTGAAAATACAGTAAGTGGGCTGCTGATGAGACATCCCCATGACTCATCTTGGAGACAAGGGCAGGAGGTTGGGTCAGCTAAAATCCTGTAGGATCACTTCATGCTCTCGGTTTTCTCCACACGTCACTCCTGTTTCTGTCAGTCTTTAGCTGTGTGAACTCAGCTATGAGAGAGAGAGAGAGCCTAAAATAATCTTACCCCGTATTTGCATGAAATCCTGGCAGCTCTCCTCACCAGAGTAGCAACATCAAATCACCTTGTAAGCTGTTCGTGTGATGAGAGTTTGAGATTTTAACAAGCCTAATGTCACTCTCACCCCCACAAAAACTATGTTATCCACCCTTAAAATAGTTTATGTAACAGAATGAAATAGATCAGTATTCCCTCAACAGGGCATTTCACAGGCCAATCTGCATTTCGGGGGTTGGGTGGTGGTGGTGGTGGTGGTGGGGGGAGTCTCCCCGATAAAGGACACTCTTACGGCTATACAGAGGGACTTCAAGGGCTGATTGGAAATAAGGTGATGGTACAATGAAATCTAGAGGAACGCACACACACTCACTCCAACAGCTAGACACACTCCCTTTCCTTAAGGGAGAAAGGTCAGTATCCAGAGGGGGAAATAGTGAGCCATTGTTATGATTAATCACACAGCAAGGTCCAGGGAGGACACAGTGTCACTTTCATTGTCAAACTCATTATACAACAGAAGAAGATTCCCCCGCCCCTGTTCTCATGTCCTTCCTCTCCAGCAGTCATGTGAAGACACCCTTCCACTGCAGGCAGAGACGAGTTGGGCAGGTTGAAGTGAAATCTGCTGAATGCACACAATATTTCCAGTCGCTACACTATATTGTCTGCTGTAGTGAGAAAACTTCACAGAATTCTGCAACTAATACAGGAAAAGTAGATTTAAATGAGAAGCGCAACAATTCTCAGTTTGGAAAAATAAAAAAAACAACACAGCAGTGAACTTATACAGTCAACAACATGAAGAACTGCCAAATCAATTAAAATATAACAAGATTGAAGTACTGTAGCCAAAGGCAGCTTGCTAAAGGTTTGAAAGGATATTCTGGTCCTGATTAAAAATGAATGGTATCAGAATACATAAAGCTTTCTGGCCAAGTGCCCAGAGCAAAGCATCCTGAAACTGTGGTCACTTCAGATGCAGGGGAAGGCATTAGGTATCCGGACTATGAAGGGATGCTCAAGTAACAGACTGTTCTCAGTTCAATTCATCTAATCACCAATGCAAACCTAAGCACTTTGCAGATATAGATTTGAGGCCAACGATTGATATTGTATACCGTGTAAACTGATTCATGCTCAAAGAAAGAAAACATATTCCCTTGTAAAAGGGTGTCTTCTTCGTATCCTGGCTCAACCTATCCGAGCCGCGTCTTTTATCTCGGTTGAACACAACCCAACACCAACAAACAAAACATGAAACAGAATCCTTAATTTAGTCGACAAAATCTTATTTTCCCTGAAAATGCACTTCTCAGTATTACAGTCTCGGACCTGGAAGGCCACAGTTGTGGTTTTCATAATAAAATTAAAGTTGAATCAGTTTGTAGAAGACGTATTTATTTACTCTGCTCGTCTTGCTTTACATTAGCCATTTGTGATTTGAGAATACGAGATTTGATTAGAGCTGATTTCACGGCTCAAATGTATTGTAAATATTTTTATGTGATATAAAACTCTTTAATCACAAAACACATTTCAACTCGAGCTTTCTCTGTGGCTATTACTTGCAGTTTTTGGAGTCGTTGCCACGTATTAATAAAAACTGAAAAAACTATGCTGAAATCAAAATCAAAATAAATAAACATTTGCTACATAGACACATAATCCGGGGTCATACAAAGGTAATGGGCTGTTTCGTCCAAACTTTCAGACACTTCTTGTTTTGGATTGTTTTGCCTCTGTGGTATTGATCCTGCCTAAAGGCTTCCAACAGAGGTGAGGGCTATCTCTGCCAAGAGTAGAGGTCACTCAGATAAATTGGCCAGGTTGGCTTTTAGCAGCTCCAGGGTCAAAGCCCATTCATCTTATTAGGCCTATGTATCCTTTTAGAGGCCTCAGCTGTAGGATTAGACAATAGAGAAGCACCAGGGCATTAGATGACAAACCATTTGGCAAATAGGTTAGAGCAGTTTCCACCCATTGTCTTTTTCTGCATTACCCGAAGGAGCTGTCTGCAGAGTTTTGCATGGTCGCTCTGAAGGTTGTGTGGCTCAGAAAGAGAGGTTCACTGTAGATGGGAACAGACTGGGTTATTGTCTAAAGAATGCTTATATAAACAAATACAGCCAAACATTTCAATGCTGCTTGTCACCTAAAACGGCTATTTTAAAGTACGTTTGCCTTTCATCATAGTTTAAACATACGGTTTGCTTTGTATCTATTACCTGCTAACTTAAAACTTATTATCACCAGAAGTCTGGGTGGGACATTACAAGCAGCAGATCCTAAAATACCCACTACTATAAGTCCAGCGTGATGCCTTTGAATGCCTTTTTTATCCAACCTACGGTCAAATACTCCAAAATATTGACATTTGGAAAACTGTAATATTTGTGGGTGTTCTTCATCTTATAAAAATTAAAACAGTCATAGCTTGTGCATCTTCTGTACAAACTTTGTTATCTTGTTGACAAACTTACTGGAGCTCGGTCCAAAAAGTGTTGGACTCTCCAAAGATTGATCTGATGCCTCACTCATCTCTTTGGTATCATTTGGTATAAAGTGATCAGGCAGGCCAGCTGGGCAAACATGAGCTTGCTGCCTACAGTTTGATTATGTCATGTTACATGATTTCTGGGTGTTGAATCTCACGTTTGCTGCCATTTGGTGCTGCCAACGTGCAAAGTTGCCCAGTGCAGATTTAAGACCAGTTAAACAACCATGTAAGACGCTGTCATTTGTTTCTAACCTACTATAACTGCCTCCAAGATAAAGGAACTTTGACATAAGGGTTATTGCTCTTGTTGGTTTTAGAAATTGTTACGTGGCACGAGAAAATGCTTCGGCAAACAGAAACGCATTGAAACGAAGGAGGAGCATCGCTATCACACCTCAGTGTGTTTTCCTGCAAACAGTGACTTAAATGGATCGTGACACAAGTTGTCAAAATTAACACGTGTTGAGCAATTTTGGGGAAATTGTTGACTGATTACCCCCAATAATAGCTAAGCCAGCAAGTCTGAGCCTTTCAATCCTTACTGCCGTGCAACTTTTACTTCCTGTGTATTTAATACATTGTTGAAGAAACCCAAACATACTGTCAAGATGACACACACAGAGCTCCAGTAATTGGATGCCCAACCCCCTTCCCTCCCCCCTCCCTGCTCCTCACCATTGTTGACGAATAAATGTGTTGGCTCTAATTTAAACTCTTCTCTACACATACCGAAAACATTTAATTACATTGACATTTTTCACTATTGTATTGTTACAGTTAGCCATTTTGTAAAGATGCAGGATGAAGGTGTAATTTTAACTGAACTGATGAATTGAATTTTAAGTCATTTCTGGCGCCGGGCTGGCAAAACTGCTCTTTTACCCAACTAATTTTCCAGGATGTAGGAGATTCTCGGTTCCCCCTAATCGAAGTATCTCCAATCATGAAGGCAGACTTTAAGACTTTTTGGTCTTTGGCTGGCTTCACTCTGAGTCTGCTTGTTTTCACATCACATGGAAAAACACCAAGAGACAGTCAGGCTTGTAGAGGAGTTTCTTGGAGTTTGCTCTTGAAAGAAGTATGAGGATGACATTTGGGACTTCATTAAAACAGCTTGAGAGAGAATTTTTCTTCCACCCTCTCCTGCATGACACAATATATTTACCATGGCGAAATAATATTACTCACAAATAATCCACTGCCACAGTCTGCCTCACGCAGAAGCCATTTTGCATCTTAGATAAAGTGGTGGCTATGCAACTGATGACTTGCTCCACAACATATTAAATCATCTTGTCATCCTGTCCGGGTCTATCACATTTCCATAGAACACAACGTTCCTTGTCATTTATATAAGTGATGCTGCATGGATAGATTACATGGGGAAAATGCTTGATGATTGCTTTGAGGATATTGATGGGTCTGTGTCTGTGGTCAGGACTAAATATAAAAATGGTACCTACACCAATTCAAGAGATAACGTGTTTCCTTGTTTAATATTTTATGGACCACTTTATTTTTGGGTGGTGAGTTGACTCCCTCGGCTGGTAGACGGAAACCTGTTTCACTGTATAATATAAAACAGTTTCCTGTACATCATTATAAGTTGATGACAGTACTGTCATTGCCTCTGTGCTTAGAGCTCAATGAAAGTAGAATATTACCCAGGAAATTGAACATTATGCTAATATGTCCTTCAGGTATGTGGCACAAAGCTCTTGGGTTGCCTTGTAGCATTTACTCCGTTTTACTTCATGGACAACAGTCAGTTCATCACTGCCTGCCTACCAGGGTGGGCCGTATCCTCTCTATCATTTAGTTTGTAGATGTTTGTGTTACATGCACCAGGTGCTGGCTGACAACTAAATGAGTAATGTGTCTGGTGGAGGAGAAACTCAGTCAGGGGAAGCCCATTCCCTGGACTCTCCATTAATATCACAGTCCACTCTTTCAGGGGATACTGCTGACATTTTGCTCTCTGTGTAATAGAGACCTAACCTTTAAGCACTGTAAGGAAGAAGTCATTTTTCATAATCCCCTGTCCATTTTGGAGAATTCCCCAACTACTACCTTCTATGCATCTTTCCTCATTTCCCACTTATTGTTTGATATTTTTTTCTTGTAGGGATACTCAGCAGTCATCATTTGTTTTTAGGCTGTAAATTTCATTCCCTCAATAGAAAATACAGCAGATTCCCCAAAAATACCTCTCGCTGATTTTTCTGTAACTCATTCAGACAGCTTTACAGTGTGAGCCAGGCTGGGGTTGATGACTTGGATGGGTGACCAGGGTGCCCATTTTGTTATGTCCAAGTCTGCCTTAATTCCTCAAATCCAGACTCCAGAAAAAGTGGAAGATCCCTTGTGTCCTTCTTGAAGCTGAGCCGGCTAAAGGAAAGTCATTGTTTTAGCAGCCGGTAATGATGATTAGCCACAATCTGGGGGATCGACTCCACATCGGTCAAATGCGTCGACATCCTCAAAGGAGAGATGGCCCACTGTCCCAGCTATGCATACTGAGCAGATTGATTCTGTTTCCTGTAGAGATTAGAGGGGAGATCTTCGACGTGTGCATGGTAATAATACAGACATTTCCATGAAATCCGAAGCAACTGCCTCAAAGTTCAAGAACTGGCACTTTTTAATATATTCTGAATATAATATAGCGGGTAATTCAGCTTTGTGATACAGGGCAAGACTATAAATAAATGTACTGCCCGTGCATCATTTCATATTTGATGACCAGCCTCACTCGCTCCCCAACTTAAGAGTTCTTGGCCTGTTTTACACTACATGTTGAGTGCACATTTTCATAAGAGCTTTAATGCCACCGAAAATTATAATAATGACATCTCTTTTCCGGTGTTGTGAGTATTCGCCCTGGGTCTCTTGCAGTCTAATGTAAAACAAAAATCAATGATGGTATTTTGAAAAAACTGAAAATTAGAAACCAGCGTTGAGAATGTTATGGTTTTCAACATTAGCACAGGAGTCACCATTAGATACTGGAAAGCTGCTGATGGGGGAGTTCTGTCTGTGCCTTTTTTTTTTTAAAGTGGTTACATGATGATAATAATGTGGTAATTGGATAGCGCATTTATTTCACTTGGGTCTAACTGGAGGTCTCCACGCTGGAATTAATTTTGCATGGAAACCTACCTTTGAGGTCCGATGATTCACACGGAGGTTTAAGGTTTTCTGCTATGTATCTAAGGGTTAGCACACACTTGCACCATTAACTGAAAAATCATCTTAATTTGAATTTAGGTTCATTTCAATAAAAGTGTGCACAATTTGCGTAATTGAAGTTAATTCCACAAGATTCCAGTGAAGGAGCCCCCCTCTGGCACCATGCTTGGAAATATTCCACTCATTTGCTCTGACTTTACTGGAAATAGCCTTTATTATAGAAACAATGATAGAATCCAGTAAATCAGGGAAAAGTATAGGGTGTAGTGTTGCCATCAATAATAGATTGGAAACAAGTCGGCACTGATGGAACCTGAGGCCCTTCCTTTGTGGAGGTCTTAGTGCCGTAGCAGTGCATGTGAATAATGCATGGTCCCAGATAGACTCCAGCTCGCTCGCTAGCCTTTCCACTCACTGGCTGCCTGGCTTGCAGGCTGGGGCGCCACTTTTCCCCAGCAGTGATTGGCTGTGCCTCGAGGGCAGTGAAGGAGATGGGAAATCACCTGCCCCATTTAGCCATACTGCGCTAGCTGCCTCGGCGCCCCACTGTTCAGACCTTTTTGTCTGCTGCTGGCACTCGACATTAGGACCTCTGGTTAACTTTAGTCAGGGATGCAGTGGCACAGAGCTGTCATCCGGCTACTTATTATCACCCCAGACTTTTTTGAAAGGTAAATCTGCTGCACAGCTGCACTCCCATGGTTTTTGCTCTATTTTTTATCCCTTTCTTTATTCCCCCGAAAGAGCTTGCATTGTGATTGGCAGTGATGCAGTGTCGCAGCCCTGCCACAATCACAGTTGTTGTTCCTGCTTCTTTCTCGATGTTCCACACCCTGATTCACCCCCCCCCCCCCCCCAGCCAACCCACTGTCACTGTCTTTTTTATTATTTTGTTTTTATTTTGCTATTTTTCTTTTCACACACTGACGTATGGCACAAGTGTGGGAAGCATGCGCTGCATTCTTAATGATCAAGCCTTGAGAACCGAGGGGGCTATCGGCGTCCTCTCACCCAGGGGTCTCGGTGGGGAGTCCGCTGAAGCTGGGCACCCAGTTCAGCCCCCCATGGAGTGCGAACCTGGCCTCGGCACCACATAATCCATATTCTAAAGGCCAGCTGGACTAGGGCCATGGAGCACAAGGAGAGTAAAGAGATCTACCACCCCCGCCCACATCCCACTCCCAGAATCTGAGTACCTCAGACGGCTTTGGCATGTCAAAACTGAAACTGGGCTGAATAGCCATTATTGAGCAACAGCTCTTTAGTAGACATAAGAGTCCTTTTAAAAATAAATTAGCTGAAGAATTAAGTATATCATGTGAAGACCATCCTGGCCCTTTTCCCATATTGTTTACTATGGTGAAATGTACTGCAGCATCTTTGTCAGCGCCGGTACTGTTTTCCCCCTTTCTTCTCCCGCCCTCTTTGTTTGCACATGGTGCTGGAGAAAAAATGAGCTACTTGGATGTAGGTAGTTCAGTATCCAGGGGGGCTTTTTTGGTAATCCTGCTTTGACAGTGGATGGATAAACATAGATGGGTGACTGTCAGATGCAGGTATTTCAGCAGATTGATATTTATTCCCTGAACACACTAAACCCAAACCCACTACCTCCTCAGCTGCCGTTGTTTACTCTTCCAACCCCAATTACAGTGCTCCTGACCCCGCCCTCTGTACACATTCGTACTGTACAAAAATGTCTTATTGTGCCTTGCTGTCCATTGCACACAACACAGCATAACATGTACACATGCTATATTGCATTGTAGTATATTGTATATATTTCAGCTGTTATATGAAATATTATATATTGGAATCTGATAAATTACCAATTGCAATATGATTTTGTGAGGAAAGCAATAACTTGCCAATGTATGGCGTGTAGCTTTAGCTCCACAGCCACACTACGGAATGCCCTGTGGGAATTATAATGAGGCCGTTTGTTGTTCCCAGGAGGATAAAAATCGACATCATCTCCAAAGTGTTCTAAAGTGACTAACGTATGCTTCCGTCCTAAAATAGCCTGTCCTATACCAGGTCTCAAATACTTTTTCTTGAGGATGGATGATGAACACAATAATTTGGGCCACTCAATATGAATTTCACTCAAGCCGTATGGAACTGGGACACTCCTGGATTACAAGGACTGTGGTTCCAACTTGTAACATATTTCCCCACTTGAGCCTACAGGCGTGACCAAACTCTTTGAGTCAATGTGTAGTTGCACTGGGAAAATGTCAAAGAAGCAGTCGCTTGTTCTCAACCCCAGAGGCATTACTTTTGATGTCCACCTTCAAACGCGTTTTATCAGTCCTTTGCTGTTTTACTTGTTGGTCATTAATGAAAGCGGAGTATTAGACTGCTGTGCCCACATGATAATTTATAAAAATGAAATGCTCAATTGATTTTGCAATAAGATATGATGCACTGCGGCACTGTATGACTTATTGGACTTCTCTGTTAGATAAGAAGTAGTTTAGTACGTGGAAAAAATGGAAGCCAACAATTTTATGCATGCATTTCACAATTTCACATTCTTCAGTTGAACAAATGTTTTTAAAGATTTGTATTCGGTGGTGATTTTCATACTCTATATAAACAGATTGGTAGATGTTTATCTGCAAATGCACAAACTAACTTTTTATGACAACCTAAGGTTATTTGTATAGATATAAAAAAAAACATTAAACATTTATTCAAGTGTAATCTTTAATAGTTACAATATTTATTTCATTCACAATTAAAAATAGACATGATCAAGTCATGGTATCAAGTCATATATATATTATAATGAATTATAATGCCAAATGGAATCAGCAGTCTTTAATGGTTCACAAATTGCCAGTGTTGCTTGAAAGCATTACTGTTATTATTACTTTTAGCATATCTGCTGATTTCAGCCTAGAGATTCAACAGTTTACTGATCCAAGTTATAAATGGCACTCCATTTTTTTTTATCATGTTGTTTTCTTGAGGATCATTACTCAGTTCTGTGAAAACAACTCGGGAGGAATTTTGAAAAAATAACCTTGGTGATGCTGTGAGGGTTAAATGGTTTTGGCTCCAGGTTAGATTTCTAACAGAGAGTCTGTGTTCCACACTGGAGGTGAAGAGTTTAGAACGCAGAGAGGGTCTAATGAAAGACTTTTGACTATAGCATCTAGTGTTTCTGGAACTCGATGGATCCTGCCAACTAGATGTCAAGATGTCTTTGCTTCTGCTGCTTCAATTTTAAACATTTCTTGTTTTTCGGTTGATGTTTTTCGAGTCTCCTAACTTTTTCGGAATCTGAGAAAGTGCTCGAGTGCATGTTTTTTAAACGAGGTGATAAGATGGGAAGTTTAGAGAAGTAAAGTTGGTATAATGTTTATATTTTTATCCAGAATTATTTTCTTCTTGTGAGTTACATTTCTAATAAATCTATTCTGAGTTTTCCACGCTGCTTAATGTTTTCATTGCCCACAGCATAAAACTTAAGAAACTGAACTCCCAGCTTGTATCAGTATCTACAGATAAACAAAGTCTAGACAGTTTTCTGAATCACTAGTAGAGGGCAGAGTTTGACGAAAGGTGCAAAGATTGAAGACAGATTGCCTCTTTCACAAGAAAGCAAAAGGATCACCTGGAGAATCACCATCTTCTTTTCAGTTTGGACAATGAAAACGCCAGTAGCACTAGCTGATATGAAGTATAAATGGATACACTGTGAAATAATCAGTGTGTAAATGTGTGATATGCACCAGAATAATGGCAAAAAAAATTCTCAACAAGGATGCGGGACATGACAACGATATAGCTCCATCTATCAGAGGTACACTTCAATAGTATTTATCTTCTTTATTTAGGCTGCATCCTTCAGCCAGTTCCAGTTCAGATAGGACTACAATACATTAAATAAACAGTTTTTGTTTGATCAGGATCCACAGATTGTGAAGGTATCTTGGCAGTCAAATGCGTTACCTTCTTTTTAAAATGCCATCACGAGTAAACAAGGATCACTGTCGACCTAGACAACAGGATGAGATCAAAACGAGTATCCGCTTCAGTTCTCGTCCTCACGTGTCGGTAATGAATTATTTTTGGTTCAAATGTTCAGACTCATCTGTAATCAAAGTGTCCGGAGCACCGACTGCTGAGATCTTTGTTTCTGTCTGCAGTAGTATGTATCACATACACTCTACCATGTGTTCTATTGAGCCTAAGTATTAAATTCATACGGAAGACAAAGGGTATTCATGCATTCATGCATGCCAGCAAAACAGAGATAAATACCTGAATGTGATTAATCAAATGATGTCAGACTGAATGGGACTTATTTAAAAGTGGGACTTGAATATCTGCGTGCAGTAACTCTGACTCCCTCTTATAAATTCAAATCGAGGTCTTATATCAAAGCCCAGCTTGATGATTTATTTTTTTTGGAACCCATTCCAGATTCCTGTTTTAAGGAATGCACCTCTCCCTCCCTCTTCTCTTCTCCCGCTACATCTTTTGAGGGGTAAACACGCACGCAAAGCTCCTCAGCCTATCATCTGTGACCGACCGCTACAGCCAGACAGCGTAACACGATCCATGATAGAGTGGTGCAAATCGCCCGGCGCTCTCGTCTACCATCTCACACGAGCAGGGGGGGGAGAAGCCCGTGAGATAGGTTGAGTTAAAAAAAAAAAAATTAAAAAAAGGAAAGAGGGAGAGGAGGAGAGCTGCTGAAGAGTGCGGCAGCGGTTGCTGGCAACTAGAACGATGCTGGTGTGACTTTCCGGTCCACTAGGTTTTAACCCTTTTGACATCGCCTGAGTGCTATCCATGTGTCAGCGCGATACTGTTCTCGTTCACTGTGTGGCTCGTGTAGCAGCAGTGGGAAGAGGAGACCCGGAGCATTTGTAGATCCAATACAAAGCATCATCGCAGGCTGAGAAGAGGACCTTGAAACAGTAAAGCCTCAGTGGGGAATTCTTTAAGGTAACACACCAACTTACATTATTATGACCATGGAATTAACCCAGAATCTAATCTGCATTACATTGTCAGTTTTTTAATTCACTGTTTTTTTCTCGGTGCTAATTTGTGCTAGACATCTGCGCTGACAAATTTGGAGTTGAGCATGTATTGCATCTGTCATCAACTTGCATGTGGGAAAATAATGTTTAATGCATTCCAAGGACTGTGTACCAGCAGCTCTTCTGACAGCCGGGGCCTTATTGTTACTGCAGAAAGCTACAGTCTATTGTATTCCTTTCAATCCCCTTGTGGTTTTTCTTCTTCTTTGTATGAGGGGGCGGTGTGTGGTGTGTTTAAAATGGTACTGCAGTCTAACACGTGTAAATTGTTAATACAGTGTATTGCACTGCCTGCACCCAGAAAGCATGGCCACATTATATTTGCATCAAGCAATGGCTCAAAATACATTTTAGATTTTTAAGCAAGTATTTTTGTGGCCCGTCCAGAATCGACGCTTAGGTCACATGTTTGTGGTGAAGTTTTCTTTTTTCTTTTACAAACGCAGACCGAGCATAATGATTTTAGTTTCTCTGTTCTGATTACCAGAAACACTGCTTGATTACTGCGTGTGGAACAAATGGAGAAAAGAGATTTTAATATAGTATGAAAAGCAATATTAGAATATGTTGCCTTAAGCGTGCTAAACTCTTTCATCAGTGCAATAAGGCATTTATTTCTCTGCTCACGCACATGTAATATAATATTTAACATGACATCCAGGAGGTATTATGGGTAGTATATGCGTTCTAAGTGTTTGTTTTGGGGTGTCTTGCCTTTGATTAATCATTTCAGGTTGACGTCATGGCCTCAGAGACAGAGATGGATTGAAGTGCTTAGCAGACCAATGGCTACAAAGCCCAAGAGTAATTGGTGGCCAGTGCTGGCCAATGTAAGGAGAACAGATGCATCAACAGAGGAATAAGTCTGAGTGCTGTAAAGGGTCACGCAGTGGCAGCCGGACATGCATTTACAGGTGACAGGTAAATGCGAGCATGTAAATGAAATTGAATGTGAACTGGGAGTTATTCTCCAGGCCGTAGTTGTATTAGCTTTACTGTAGGCAGATTTGCTCACGTTTGCTTGTGCAGCAGTGTGCAGGGGTAATTGAAGGGGTGGACATGCTGCTGAGGAGGTGGGTATATTGTGATCCAGCCGTCTTTATATTTGTCAGTGGTAATTACATTGAATAAGTGGGTTTGTGTCCCCAGTGAAAGAAGCACATTTACTTCCATACATACAGAGTGCAGGAGAGCTAAAGTTTTAATACCGTCGGAAGAGGAATAAAAACCTCAAATAATAAAACATAATGGACTATCGATACGTTACATACGCTTGCCTTTGACTCATGGTTTTCTCTGTGGACTATAGCTGCTCGGCATTCACATTAACACTAAGGTCTTTTTCTGTTCATTTTCATATCTCATGTTTCACCACGCATCTCTGGCAGTTTCATTCTCCTCTTACTGGCAAACACACATCACAACGTCAGAGCCAGCAACAGCCTTAGCCAGCAATGGCTTTTGTGCATTATGATGTGGTTTCTGGATGAACTGCTTCATAATTTATGTGATGAAAGGAGGAGCCGTTGTTTAATTTATGTACATGTCTGAATGATGATTGTTGGAGCACTGTCCAATAACAGACAGACAGTCCTCGCTATGTGGTCTCGTTATAAAGCTAAAAGGCATATACAGTACATATATAAACACTGAGCACATATCATACATTTTTATTACATTAGCAGGCAGACATGACTGCACCTGCTTCCCAGCAGACAGTTAGGCTAAATGTTATCTTCATTTCCACAGATGAAATAATCTTAATAAGCCTTTGAAAAGAATGTGAATGTGAAATTGTCCACCGGATGATGTCACCTGGGAGACACTGAACCCTTGTTTTTAATTAAAACTCAGTCAAATAGTGTGGATGAAAAATGTGCACACCTGAAAGCTTCAGCCGGTTTCTGTTGGGGACAGTTAATTAAAATATGAAACATAATTACCAGTAAAAACTTGAAAGTAAGAATTGATAGATGGATAGTAATAGTAAAAATGCAGGTTCAATGTTGTTGACGTTTCATAATAAAAGCAGCTTTGCAGTTGAGTGTAGTTCAGTATTTCTAATAATAACTTGTCACAATATAAAATTCTTGACATTGATTGGTGGGTAGATACCTTTTCAACAAAGACAAGGATAGACTGACTTTTGTACACCTTGTCAAATACACTAAATTCAGGCTCAACGCTGGTTTCCCTTCGTTTGTCAAACTCCATGGCTAGAATGCAGTTGGAGGGTAGTTACTCGCAACTCAACACAAATTAAGAAACTGAAAAATCTACAAAAAAAAGTCCTGGCAGATTAAATTAGTTACAGATCATATTGATTTAAAAAGGACACTGTTACACTAACTGCTCACATGCCACAGCTCATTTAGACTTTAATATACTCACTGTGAAAAGACAGATATCAAACATCTTCTGACTTGCTTTTTGATAGATCATAATTATAGAGGAGCATTTATATTTTCATTGTCTCTTAGTGCAGGCCGTATTCAATTAATCTGCTTAGTAGAAATCAGCAATACAACACAGCAATAGAACACTAATCTTTACTTTACTTTGCAGACGCTTTTATCCAAAGCGACTTACAGGGAGCTAGCGCTGGGTGTCTGGCTCAGGGACAC
>JAUMHF010000002.1:16727431-16748346 GCA_032359275.1 Microctenopoma steveboyesi | reverse complement strand
AGGGAGCTGGCGCTGGGTGTCTGGCTCAGGGACACACCTGGTAGGGGATGGACTAGGAGTCAGACGGGATTCGAACCCACAACCTCCTGCTTCCCAGTCTGACACCTAACCCACTGAGCTACCAGACTGCTTAATCTATTACATGTAAAAATCCTGAAAGTCTAAAAATCTGAAGAAGAAGCAGAAACGTTCAATTTAGCAAATGACACCTCTGATATTACAGTTATGTACAGACCAAATGCACTGCTGCTATAATATGACTGTAGGTTTTATATTTTGTAATATAGCTGCAAACGGTTTATGTGCAAAAACTGTTTTACAAACTTTTGGGAAGATTAAACATCAACGTAATCTTATGAAACAACCGTTTTTGTAGATTGTGGATTTGAGACTAACTACAACTGTCTGATACAATTTTCTTGAGAAAAAAAGTACAATATGCTATTTAAAGTGCTAAGTAAAGAACCATAAGGGTAAAAAATGTGAACGCGTTCCCACCTTATGGTGACCTAAAGCCACCTCTCTGGTGGAAAATGTGCCAGTACAGTGTGTTCTTGCTTGAGGCCTTTCACAGGGGTCAGCGACCTTCTCCTGAGACAGTGACTTATCCCATATTTAATAGAACAGACATTTTACTTTTTGGCGCAACAAATCATTTTAAATAAGTCAGGTCTTAGAGGTGTCTTATTTCTAATGTGACTTTAAGCTCTTGTCATAGATGTTCGATGGGTTTAAAATCATAACCTCAGCAGACCCCTCCAAAATGTTCCAGTGCTTTCCTCTCACACATCCATGGTGCTTTTAGATCGATAATGTTCTATGACACTGTCTTGTTGGAGGAGCCATGACCTGCATCTGAGACATAGCTTTCTTACACTAGGCAATATGTTTCTCTCCAGAATGCACTGATAGTGCCTCCTCTGTGTTTTACTGTGGTGATGGTGTCTTTTTCTTTAAAAGCTTCTTTTTGTGTTTCTGTGAACAGAGAGCTGATGTGACTTTACCAAAAAGCTCTCATTTTGCTTCAAGTGTCCAAATGTCATTTTCCCACCGGCCTTGCGGCTAGTCAACATGAACTTTCTCTTTCCAAACTGAAATCTTAGGTCTTTACACGTCTACCCCCTTTTATATGTAGAAAGCGACATATGGTGCGGCTTGACACGGTTGTGTCTTGATGTTGGATACATTTTTCTTTTTCTTTCTCAAACTAACCTTCTGTCTGGGTCTATTCTCCCGACCTTCCCGCGTCCAGGAAGGTTGGCTCAGTGCCATGAACTTTACACCTCTTAATAGTGTTAGCACCTGTGGTCGCAGCAACATCAAACAGCTTGGAAATGGTGTTGCAGCCTTGCTTTGACAATAGTTTTTTTCTCACACCCCCTGAGATAACTCTGTCTATGTCTTCCTATTGTTCATGCTCAGTGTATTTATGCTGTATACAGTGCAGTGAACCTTTGGGCGCAGTGGCTGTTTGTCTTGCTTCTTACTTATCACAGATTTCAAGGGCTGTCAGTGGTTTTTTTTTACATTTTAGATTATTTGTGCAGAATAAGCAAAATGCAGCTTTGTTCGGAGACGAACCAAAGGCGTGCAGGTTTGCCTGGCAATAGAGCTCTTTATTTCTACACTTGTTAACAAGAATAGATAGGTGTTTCATTTTATAGTTTGCAGACCAGTGCAAATGTTTCACTGTCTTATAAATAAGTTATATTCGCCAAATTGCAGTCATACATTGGCTTTAAATAGCAATTGTTAAATTGCTTCCATTTGGACTGATGGGGGGAGCGAGGTTGGGGTGGTGGTGGGGGAACCTCACAAGCTGCTGAATTTTTCAGTGTTTTTTAGTTTTGATATTCTCTATCTTCATATTTGACCTTTTAGAAAAGTCAGCGTTTTCTTCAGTCTACTTAGCAGAGCGGGAACACTATTAAATCTGCCGTGGAGCAAAGAAAGGTTTCTTTAAACCTTAGGAACATTCCTCAACACGTGTCGTGTTGCGCGGCATATTAGTCTTTTTCTGTGTATATTTCATTTGTAACACATTCATGTGTATGTGGCGATTTTGTGACCAGAATTCATGAGGTAATGATCTCTGTCTCATGCACTGGTGGTAGGCAAGGGCTGGAGCCCCAGTTCCTCAGCTGTTTTCGGCGGACATTTACGGTATCATTATCCAAACAGTGCTGCCAGTGGGTGGCTACCGTGGCTGGAGGTGAAATAAGCCATTTAGCAGCTTTATGATAGCAATCCCCAGGCCTTGCTGTTTTCACATCCCGGGTCAAAGCTAAGCAGCCATCTAATCTCCCTCAGTCTCACAGCTTTCATTAGTGTGGCATTTGATCAATCAACAGTGCTGCAAGTGCCAAAGTTTGAAGCATTTTCAGATGAAAGTGCGTAACCATAATACCTGTTTAGATGATTATTGTTGTTTGCAGGTTCCCATTATGTCCAATTTAATTGACATTTAATATGAATCCAGATAAGCGTGCTGCACAGTTGGCAGCACTGTAAGATTATAATGAGAGTTTTTCTGCAGTCACAAAGTTAAAGAAAACTATAATATTTTAACACGGGGAAGGGATAAATCTGTTCTTTATGGTTTCTGACTCGCCAAAACTTCAATTACAGCAAAGTTGAGTTGTGTTTAGTTTTGCAGGGAATACTCGGGTTTGACTA
This sequence comes from Microctenopoma steveboyesi, assembly GCA_032359275.1. Taxonomy (NCBI): domain Eukaryota; kingdom Metazoa; phylum Chordata; class Actinopteri; order Anabantiformes; family Anabantidae; genus Microctenopoma; species Microctenopoma steveboyesi. Next base: position 16,745,670 of record JAUMHF010000002.1, on the reverse strand, counting down.
AATGTTTGTGATGTTACTGTAACTGTAGACTATTAAAATATTTGTAAAGGATTTCTGCCTTGCTCCACTCAGTTTCTTTTCCCTGTCATAATTGGCTGAGATCTCAGAAGGCAGTTCATAGGTTTTGTCTGCAAAATGCCAGGCCTGTCATCACATCTGCATACAATGGGACACATTAGAAATCCTCGGTCCCTCCTTTCATCCGCCTTCACATCTTCCATAATCAGGGGCAGTGGATGGGAACAGAGGCAAAGAGGCGCTTTTTATCCCCCAATAAAAGGCCACTTAGGCAGATAGTTCTCCCCAGACTCATCAGCTTTGGTCTTTTTCCTGGCACTACATGAAGGAATGTGTGGAAGAGGGCAAACATTCCATCTAATTAAGGATACCTTTCATATAAGCTCACCTCTCCCTCCTATAACTCTCTTTGTGCCCATCTCGTGCACCCCTTCTTCTCTCTCTCCCTCCTTCTGTCTTTGCTCCTTATCATCCATCATAGGGAGCCCAAAGGTGCCCTTCGCAGTTACTGTACCTTTCTGGTTAGCTCTTGATGCCTTTTGAAATCATTGGCTTACCCACGCTTTGATGTTGCCTTCAAATAGATACTAAGCGAAACCTTGAAGTCATGACCTCAGTATTGCCAAGATTGTTGAATCACCACATTAACTCATAACCGTCAACCACATTTTTTGTTTGCGAACCTGAGTGCTGCACATCATTAATGTGCAGTAGAAGGAGGAGTTTCAATTTGAATACATTTCTCAGGAATCAGCATTATTTGTTTTGGGAAGTGAAGGGAAGAGAACGAGTGCACTGTCTGACTTTGTTCTATTTCTGGGGATGGCTGCTGGAGGATTACTGCAAGTGGCAGAGTATTCATTATTTAGATGGCAGTAGCAGAGTAGGGGAACGGGTGGTTTCATAAACCACTTGACTATGACATGTGTGCTGCTACACTAGATGGAAAGACTTAAAAAAAAAAAAGTTTCACTTCCAAAAATTTTCTCCTAGCGAGGACACTTGTAGCAGCTCCCTGCCAGGGACTGTCGAGACAGTCGACGCTAACTGAAACTGATGGAGCAAACTCAGATTGATGGAGTTAATGGGTAAAATCGTTGCAGGTTCTCCGGCATTGCTCTCTGTATAGGCTTTGAAAGTCGTGAAGCGCTCATCCAGCTGTTTCATGGTCCATGTCAGATAGTGGCATTATAGCTTTAAATGCAGCATCTTTGCTGCTTGTTATTACATTCAGAATGATTGAGTTGAATATCTGCAGCAGCGAATCTTTGTTGGGCCTGGCTGATTATGAAATAATGACAGTTTTGTCTCCCTGGCTGCCTCTGCAGTTGTTCAAAAAGACGACTGAAGTTACCAGCTGTGACGTTTTGAAATGGCCTAAGAGAACATTTTGAATCTAAAATGAGAAAGCCGTGACAGTTACGCGTTGCAAAGAGAAAGCTTGCACTCTTTGACAATGCCATGGAAGGCCGGCAAGGAATTTTCTGCCTCGGTAACAGCAGCGTCTCTGTCGGTCGATGTGTTTACCACGACAGCGTTCATTCTGGACGCAGAGCGGGTCCCGCCACTGTGATTAATGCACTGCCACGCCGCCATGGCGGACGATGTCTCTCGGCGATCTCCTCCCCCTTTTCCAGTACTCATCTCTGATATTTCACTAATGTGACTCGACAATGAAGAGATGGATAGTGATCATTATGCTCCTCTCAAAGAGTAATGCCACTTCCCAGCATGATCTAGCCAGCTTCTAATTCAGCTACTGATGTGGGTAACGTCTAAACAGTGGTGGTGCATATTGTTTCTGTACATACAAGTGGCTACAGCTGTGTTATGTTAAACCAGAACCAGTGACATTTCTTTATTGTCTCCTCCCGCTGTTATCGCAGACTACTGAAGCCCTGCTTGCATACTTAGTGTCGAATACAATGCCTCAGGACGGCTTTTCCTAACACGAGAACTTGACACTGGAACTATTATCGCGGCAAACATGGGAATCGGCCTCTCGTCTTAACACTTAGCAAGCTATATCACCATATTCCCACTACTCCCTGTACAAACAAAGGTGTAAGGGTCATTCATTTTTTTCTCTTTTTCCAAGTCCTTACAGGTAGCTTGATTTGTTTATCTGTATGTGTTTAGCCCCTGGCCTCAATCTTCAGAGAGAAAGAGGTTTAGCATTTAAATTGGTTGATCCGCCGTACGTTTGCTAAACCTGTTTTTAAAGCATTTACATTGATGAAAAGCAGACGCTAATCCCTGCGGGTGTGCAACCTTATCTGACTAAACACCTGACAATGAGATTCTGTTGTCACTCTGGGAACACAAAGACTCGGTAAACGCGTCTTGCCATAGTTATTGACCTCTGATGTGGAGTGCTACTGTAGCCGCAGGTTAGCTCGCTACAGGTGTGATTTACAGAGTTTTGTTTCGAGTTTTGAGAGAGCGGAGACCTGTTGTTTTTGACCGCTAGCTACTGACGACATAGGATACTTCAAATGCTGTCTATTTTCTTGCCCCCTCAAGAAATTGTACGTCGCTGTTACCTTGTCTGCCGGAAGTCTGCTACAGTAAGGCCTCGGCATCCATCAGTGTCCAGATCTGACTGAAGACACTTTATACATTATAACTTTCAGAGCTAAGCCTGGAAACTCCTGAATGCATTTCTCCTCTGCTTATATTAAGACTAACTGATCCTCTAGTTCCACACTTTCCATTGTATGCTTAAGCAGACAGGACATTTAGTCAATAGCGTTGCCTATGAATATGTAGGAGACAAAGTGGTCTTCACCTGAATGTGGCAGATGTGATTTCTAACTAAATCATAGGGATTACATTATTGACAGTGCCTTGAATAAACATCGGGATGAGGTCAAAATTCATCGTCTTGTCTGTGTGTGCGCAGTGTGCAGAGCATGTTGAAGTGTGAAAGCAAGCTGAGCATAATCAGTGGTGTTGAATAATTATATTTCGTGGTGAATTATTGTATTATCGATGTCAGATCTTGCTATATTTAAATCTGACGTAAGATCTTGATATGACATTTCAGCGCTGAGAGGGAGAAACGATACTGTTGTGATTAGCTGTGGTATCAGATTGTGTCCATCATTACACAGTGGCTGTGAAGTGTATCTTGCTACTGAGTGTGTTGGTTGTTAGTCCAGATTTGGTATCATCTGTTTTTAGGCATTTATGAACTTCAACATTGTTTCAGCTTTTTCTAATTATGCATTTAACACAAACTGTGTTAAAATGGAGTATCTGGTCATGATCTGGCTTCATTTAAAGAGACGGAAGCCAAGAGAGACACAGAGAAGGCTCACGCAAATAGTCACAGTCCGCTGTGCGTGGCTGAAACACGATAGTGGGAACAAGTGTGAATGTAGAATGTAGTGCCAACTGCGAGTTCGATGCTGTATCAGTACGCCTTTGTGCTTTTTAGTCTTTTCAAGAGTAAAGAAAATACAGTGTGGTCATTCAGCATTATTCCGCGCCAGGCAACTTAACCAGCTGCTGCCTTTCTAAACAGGCAACTTATGGTTTCACCGAGCCATATGCTGACTGCTACCGCCTTTTCTCTCAGATTTCACTTCTCAGTTTCCATTGTCAGTCTCGTCTTGGCATTTTATGATCCTAATTCTGATGGATGTATTCCAGTGTGAAATGACTCAGTCGGGTGTGAATGTGGACCATCCTTTGCCTCCTACTGCTGCCATTTGGTGAGCGGGAGGAGAAGCACAGGGACCATCAGAGGAGAGATGAGAAAGCTTATGTATCGACAATGTACCTCCCTTATCTAATTGGGGCAAAGCAAACATGATTAGGTCTAATCTGAAAGACGATCAGTGTCTTTCACCGCAGAGACTTTTCATAGTCATGTGTGTTCTGCTGTGTGAGCTGCCAAGAGGCGGGCCAGCACAGTTTGACAACAGCATCAAGCTGCTGTTGGAACAAAAAAATATATATTTTTTCTTTTCCAGTACAATCCCAAAAACCCCCAGTGCCATTGTGAGTCACCACGTGCGTGTAAAAAAAACGTTCCACCCCGCCTTCTTTTCCCACGTGATTCTCCCACTGTGTAATTTGCAAATAAAAGGCAAAGGGCACTTTCTCCACACAGTGTTGTTATTTGGTAACAGCATATTTCCATTTTCTACTAAGCCAAATCCAGCATTTTACAATAAACATTAACGTTTTGCAGTGTTCGGGTAAAACTCGAGAGAATATTGACCTTTGTCTAGTTGTATATGGCGAATCCTTGTTTTCAGCAAATTACATTATTCCATGTTTATTCAAAATGCAGTGGTTCAGGGATGATTCATCCCTCCGTAATACTCCAAAAACTATGCAAATAAGAATATGCTGTACACAAATGTTATATAATTAAAAAGTGCAATTAAAAATCCAGGTGCATCCAAGACAAACATCTTTTATTTCTTTCCCTCATACAGTACGTTTCACAGATAAAACATCTACAGTGATGAAAACCATTTCAGCCTGTAATCATGAAGCACAATATGTCATATTCATTCTTGATTTAAAAGCACAAGGTGAACATTAAGTGAGCTTCCCAGTGTGAAACATTTCCTCCCTTTCAGTCGAGTCATGACAAATTCACATCGTGTTCTGAGCAGCACAGAACCAAATTTGATGCAGTTCAGATGTAGAGGCGTGAGCGAGGTACTAATTGATGCCTGCTGTGGCATGAAACGAAAATTGTATAGTTTACAAGTACAGCAACCGAGCTGCAGATATGCACAGCCCTGTAGAGTCACATAAAGAGGCTAAATGAAGAATGTGCGCAGAGAAGCATAATGGATGCTGTCAGCAGAGGACTGCTACGTGTTTCCTGCTGCTTCGTCGCTCTCACCGCGTTGCCGCCATTTGCCCACTCACATATAATGTCAAATGCAAAACACACATTTATGTGAGCTAATTACATTCTGTATGTAAATGGATCCAGTTGTCTAATACCTGATTCATTTTCTGTATCTGTTGTAGATACGGACAGATCCATTCCAGATACACGTTTTCTCACATGGTTTATTAGTAAACTATTCATATACCCATCAAAGCCATTAAATAGCAATAATCTCATTTGCAACCATTAGCCAAATGATAGTTTTTGCTACTTATGCCATTAGCGCAGTAAAATACATTTAGCATATCAAACATTTAGTTGATGTTTTTTTTGGACTGAGACACAGTAAGGACTCTGGGCATGTAACAATTCAGCATCTTAAGCAGTGAGAAGATTGAGCCGTTGCAGGGAATGAACTTTTGACCTTCTTGGAGCCGAATTCAAATGTGGAAGCCAGTCGAACTGTAGGAGACGGTTATCAGTCTGCAGCGGGTCTGCATGGAAACGTTGCTCTCCCCGGTCTCTTTCATTTTCAATAATATTCAGGATATTTATCATGTGCTTTTAAAAACACAGCATGTTTATGATGCTTGCTCGTAGTAAGCGGCATGAGAGATACACAGCCAAACCTTGCCTTTTTTCCCTCACTGTCTCTTTCTATGGAGCCCATTTGGGGGGGAAATCTGACAGTGTGTCATCATTAGTGCTTATTTTTTCAACAACATATCAAAATGAAACTAAGATTGAACCTAGAGAGAAAAAGCTTGTTCGGAGCTGAACTCACTGTATAACACTTAAAGACAGCGGATTTTTCAGTTTTGTGTCGTCTTTTTGCACAAGGACCGTTACTGTAAAATCCTATTGTGTGAATTGACTTTCATTGTTTTTTGTGATATGTCTTTAGAAAACTGTTTTTTCTCTAAATCATTATCATTTATTACTTTTTTATGACGTAGTGTGTGCAGAACTCAGCTGCACCACCACAGCATGCTAGCATTGTATCAGCGTGTTTAACACTGATATGTTAGCACGCTGATGTTAACATTAACTATAAGTACCCAATGCCTAAACATACCCTCCTCAGCCTCTTTAAAGTGTTAGGCAAATCTACTATAATACTGTTACTGTTCAGATTATCATCACACTCAGGGACGATGCTACTTTCAAGGCTACTTCATAGATCATTTCTCTTTGGTGCCAAAGAAAATCTTAAATAAGAAATACTGCTGCTGTTCTTTTAAGCCAGCTATTTGTCATAACATTTTGACACTTAATGAATATAAAGTGTTGCTCAAGTAGGCTGCAAATGTTTGTGTGCGTATAAGGTGGGGTGGAGGTTGTGGTAAGACAGTGGCTGATAAATTGTTGTTTTCTGACTTGCTGTAGTGGAAAACACCCTAGCATATGGATGGAGGAGGATTGAATGAATTCATTAAAGTAGATTCAATGCATATTAACATGCTGATGAATGTGTGTATTTACAATATACTTGAATCTGGATTGCACGCTGCCATGCTTGTCACAGTGCGAGACTTCTGTAGGCTGTTTGAACGGCTTCTCGACCACACATTTAATCCCCACTAGTGTCCTTATTCAACATATTTGGCAATATTTTAGGCTACCTGCAAGTGTAGTTATTTCTTTGAATGCTCCTTTGCATGCGTGTTTGTGTGTGTTCCTGCAATTTCTTCCAAAGCAGCCTCTGGAGAGAAAACAGAGGAGATATGTATGAGTTGGATGCCTCCTTGACAACACCTTGGAGGTAAAAAATCAATGTCTGCCAAACAAAGTGAAATGTTAGGCTGCAGCCGATACATGACAGATGAGGCTTAGGGTGGTATTTTCTAAGGTGAATGAAGAGTGGAACGCAGGCAGCCCTGTCTGCTGTTGTCAAGAAAAGCAACGTTACGGAGATTTTGAAGGACAGTGCATCTGACTTCCCCGACTACTTTGATTATTGATTAAAATACTGTGGACACGTGTGAGAGCCCCTCTGAAATGGAACGGGGATGCGGGTCAATGTTAGGAATGAATGCATGGCATATAAAACTTTAAAGGCTAATGAAATGTGATGCTGGGCCACTCAAGAAACCTCTGCTCCAACCATGGTTGTAAAAAAGTGAAGTCATCTTGATTAGAGTGGGTTCGTCCTCAGACCAGTGTCTGTATAACCAAGAAACCCCAAACCCCCTTACCATATTTGACAAGTAAACTGCTTTTAATTCCACTAGCTCTGCCTGAAATGTTTTTATACTTTCTGCCCAGAACAGAGTTTGCGCTCCTCACTTTCCTCAGGGTGAAGCTCTGTCCATGCCGCTAGCTGTAGAAGCAGCATGGCTTGCTTGGCACATTAGTGGGTGTGTTGGGGGGGTGGGGGGTTGGACACTGTGTTACTACCTCATGCGTGATCAGTCTTCAAGACTCCAGCAGTGACCTCAGCACAGAGCCGTGGGCCATATCATGTTGCTGATTGAGCATTCACCAGGCCTCAGAGGGTACGCGGGGTTGCATCTCGGTTCTTCTTGCTGAGTGAAGCAGAGGGTGTTCTAACAGAAAATTCCAAAACATCAGTAGAGCTAGGAGGCTTTTTCTCAGGGAGGGTTAAAAACGTGTGCGCATGTGGGCTCGCGCACGTGTATTGACAGTGTATCTGAACGCGTGCTCGTACACGTGAAGTTTATTGCTTATTCTCATTGAGGGTATTGACATCTCCTGCACAACCCGCGCCATAACTGTAATGCACAAGTTGGTGAGCGGCAACAGCATAAACCAGCGATTTGTCCCATTATTATTCTCATCTCGTGCTATGTTCTGTGGCCAAGAGTAATGCAACAGTGGGATATCAATTCATAGCCTTGGCCTCAGGAAAGCTCTTTGGAAAGCAAAGGGATTTTCAGGCTGTGTGCTATAGCTCCAGCTCTAGATCCACACACTGAATTTCTTTTTTTCCCTCTCAGTGAACTATATGTGGGAATGTTTGCAGGAGTCAGTAAGGAGGAAGTATAGGGCACCAATATATATTGTTTGTTCATTGCTTTTGGTCAGATAAGAAACTTGGATGACAACGCATTAATAAATGATGAAGCTGCTACTAATGGGTGCGGTATAAGGTTGCACCATGTGTTTATCAGCTGTAAGACACTCTACTTCTTTGTTCTAGTGTGTTATACAATGCTATCTGTACTGAACTATTACTAAGCTCCAACAACGGCTAAAATAATGAATTATTGATAGTTAATAAATACAATAACTATTCAGTAAACGAGGCTTGTTTCGGGGACGTGAATTAGACGAATGGATTAGTTGACTGACAGAAAGTTAATCTGCAGTTATTTTGATAATCCATTAATTGTTGAGTCGTTTTTTGAACAACAAATACTAAAAACTTCATCACATGACCATTTATTGCTTTTGTTTGTGTTATTGCACTAAACATATTATCTTTTTCGTTTTATGTTGTTGGTCAGACAAAACAGGCTATTTGACTATTTTCAGTTTCAAACCAGTACTTCACTGTTATACTTTATGATACTATTTTTTGACATTTAAAAAGCAAAGCACATAAACATCAATCAACTGATGTCTGAGTTTCTCGTGTAGGGTTTTAATCTGAGGGTTGGCTAATTAAAATTCAACTTTTTCACATGAAGTTTCAGCCTATACAAATATCAATCAGTATAATACATACATGTAAGTTTCATAGTGACATTAGTTTATTCATTGTGGTGTGAAAGACATGCACTGTATAAATCTTTTTCCCCCCAAATTTTCTCACAATGGAGGTGAAAATTAGTCATCTGTGCAAGTGGAGTGCATCGAGTTGAGAACAATATGCCAAGAGTTAATCAGGAGAAGATAGGCTTTCCCATTTTTAGATGGATTCTGCTTCCTTTGTCTGGTTTCCCGACAAACTGAACGATTTGCACAGGAAATGCAATTATAGCAGCCATTGGAAAAGACTGTGCCACTACAACCATGAGTGGTTTGTTTTTTTCCTGCAGCCATTTTCTCAAGTGATTGGGGAAGTGAGCTGTAAACGAATGGGGAGTCACATGAATAGTTCTCCCAAGTACACACATTTCCGTGACCCCTAAGATAATGTAGGCAGCGTGTGCTAATTCAAACCTATAATTCTTTACACAGGGAGGTGACTCACAAACAGGTGTTGTGCTGTTGTGCTTGACACGGGCTTGGTGCAGTTGAGACTGAATTGCTTGAAAGCCCTCAGTAAGCCTCTGAATGTTCAGAAACTTCACTGAGGTGACTAAGACCAACCTAAGCAGGGTTTCACGTCGGCTCAATCAGCACAATCACACAACCAGTGGTTGTATCTGAGGGCACAAGGCGCTGGAGCCACCATAGGAGTCCAGATTGAGTGCGTGATCGAGGCCAAGGAGAAAGATTGAAACGGCAACCTCCTCTAAAAAAATAAATAACAATCGGAAACCTTTCGAAACAAAAGCGCTGAGCAGAAACACATTTGGATCAGAGCATGTCTCCCCTCGTCTCCATTTCCTGTTTCCACGTTGGTGATTTGTTTATATTATACAGTTGGAGACATCGTGGCCTATTGTGTTGTTCCGGGATGAATCGGGATGATGCAGTGACAGGAAGTGGCAGGCTGCCGCTGTTATTGTGATTATAACGCAGCGCCTCAAATGTGCAAACAAACTGGGAGCCCAAGAATTTCTAGCAAACATGTTGCAGTTGCGACTGCAGGGTGCATTGCGAATGTATGCTATAGGCTACAGGCTGTGGAAGTTCATTAGTTACTAAACACACTGAGAAATGGTTGACGGGAGCTACAGGATCCTCTTACCGCTGCTCTAATCAGTACTTATGTGGGTTACTTGTTGTGGTCCACCGACAGAGGATTATCATCCCACTTCATCTGCTCTGCTGAGATTTTTAACCACTTTTCGGCTCAGTGTTTGGTTTTACTTTATCTCTTAACGTTCTCTTTTTTTTTCAATTTTCTTCAGACACTAGCTCCAAACAGACGTTGTTTTAATAGAGAGTGACAGCAGACTGCCTGACCAGCACCAAACTCCAGATTTTGTGAGCTTGTAAGTTAATTAAACTACAGTAGTGGACGATTTGGCCAGAAATGCAAATTTACAGTTGCTACAGCATGTGTCTGTTGGGGATTAAAGTCAGAACATGTGAGTGTTGTGTTTTTTTGTGGCTCGTTGTAGGCTTTTAGACAACTTCTGTCATCTTAGTTGATGTCTCTATATCGTCGTGTCGTGTGGCCAGAAATATCTGAATCAGATGGGCTTTTAAAAAAGTGTCTGGAAAGCAGGAAAAAATAAGGTTTTCTTGAAAATCAAAATCAATGCACTAATTGCACGTTTGATGTCAGTTGCCTGCTGAGTTCTGTTGAAAATTAACTTATGAAGACTAGCTGATGAAGTCAATGGCTGTGTGAGCACAAATCAAGTGCAAATGTGCTTCTGAAAAGTGAGAACTGGCACGCTTCCCTGTGGACCGTGCCAGCTTTTAGCTTTGCAGGTGTAAGAAAATACACGGAAACCTGTATTGTCAGTACCGAAACGAAGGAACTGTGCTGCCTGTGTACAAGTTAGGAGCTGGAACATTTTACTTAGGTGTGAACACAATCTCTCTGGACAAACAAGAAGCCAAAGCTGTCCACACATGAATAAATACAACCAAGTGTTTTGTCAGCAGGCTAATTGTCAAAGCAGCTTTTGAGAAGGAGTGTAATTGCTATGTAATCGGAGAGCTGTCAGAAAGAACTGCTAAGCAGTCATCATCTGTATGATGATCTGCCATCTGTGGCAGTGTCTGGGCGAGAGAGGGAGAGAGAGATGGACGGACGAGTGAGGGAAGCTGCTTATATTCGTGATGCATCTTCAGTGGATTCAACTTTGTAAGTGTGTTTACAAATCATGCATTTTAAATGAATTTTGAACGCGTAGTCTGTGAGTTCTCCTCATACGACTGTGTAGGAGCACATTATGTATGGGTGAACTGAACTTTTTATTCTGTAATGCAATGATTATGTAATACTTGAAATATTAGTTACTTCCTGCAGAGAAATGGCCTGAAAGAATTTCTGGGTTTGATCAGATAGAAAGTCAGGAGAAGAGTGGGCAAGACGGCGAGAGCAGCGAAGGTACTCTGGCAGGAAATATGATGGAATTCACACAGCTTCCCTTTTTTTTCCGAAAAACCCAAGCCCCTGAAAATTGCCAACTCTCTTTGCAGAGTAAATCCCCCAAATTCACCTAGGGCAAGGTTGTTCTAATGGTCCTCAATTCCACTGGGTACAGCCCCTCCATCCCCCCTCAATGCCCCACCACCACCAACACCTTCAGGGCCTCTCAGTGTGAAGCTGCTGTCTCTTTTCCTGCTAAAGACCGCTGCCACTGCCTTCAACAAGGTGCCAGAGCTGTGCTGAGACGAATAGAAAACCAGCTGATGAAAATGAATTTATTGATTTGACATATATAAACATCCTGTCTGATCCAAATGGCATGTTTTATCATGGAGTTCATGCATTATTCATTTCATATAAAAATCAAACAGGGCTTTTGTCAGAGGTCTGAGTTTCACTCTACTATGTTTTCTGAAATGTGAACTTTGCATAGTAGATATATAGCAGTGTTTAATTCCTCTGTAAAAGGCAAATAGTGGAAGTTGTAATAGAAAAGCTGAGGCCTCTATAAGTTCTGTGATCTGTTTTGATGGAATTCCTGTGATGCACACATACTGCAATTTTCCTATTGGTGAAGGGCAAGTCAGTGAAAGCAAATGCCCTTTCAATTCCATTAGCAGTTGCATCAGTCTCTTAATGGAGAGTAAAATGGCACAAGACCTTTTGCTGTACTTACACAATGAATATGAAAAGGCTTTCAGTGGGCTTGCCAAGCTTAGTGAGTGCAAAGCGGCTTTTAATTGTGTCCCGACTCAGTGTTGGAACATTATGAAGAGTATTCAATGCCTGTCAATGCTTTAATCAAAAAAAGATATTTTCAAAGCAGTGAACATCATAGAAACATAATGGGTCTAAACATCAGAGCGCCAAGAAGTGGCCTTAATAAGTTCGGCAGCAATGTGGTGAAATTTGAACGGTGATCTCTAACACGGTGCTTTAAAGTTGAGTGATTTGAAATATTTACTACACGAGAAGCTTCGGTTTCTAAGAAAACCACACACTGTTGGGTATTTTTCTGCTTTTTCGGTTCACTCGTACAGACCAGCGCGCTGTGTCCCTTGTCCAAAGTTTAAAGCTTCGAGAGCAACTAAACAAACATCTTCTTCAGAACATGTTTGTGTGAAAATATTCCATAAAGCTCCATTTGACATCACATGCATCATTAAGGAAAAAATGAGCCTGTCATTTCAGCGCTGCCGTTCGGTATTAATCAACAAGGTCCTTTTTAAAGCATGTTGCTGATGGAGATGATGACAAGCTGGCGTTGAGGAATTATGCAAAGAATTATACATCTGTCTTGATCTGATTTCAAAGCAAAGCCCCATAAACCACACAGCTGTTTCATCTCCCTTCCCAGTCACTGAGCCTGCACTTTAAAGGCCAGATTAATTCCCTGTGTGCCTTGCTAGAAGACAATGCCAAGTTTTCTTAAGGGCTCATTGTTTAGTGTGCTTATTTAACACAACACACACACAGACACACACACACACACAGAGAATTCAACATACGCGGGGCACTGGGTAATCCAATTTAAAGTGCAGCACAAGAAGTCTGTATTTTAACATGGTCTGCCCCAGTGGCTTTCAAACCTCAGCTCAAGTACACAGAAAAATGCACAGTGAACTGCTGCACTGCCAGTGCTGCATTCTGCTCATTGAGTTACAGGGAGTCACGCTGAGGTTATCACTTACAGGTTTTCATCATAGAGAGAGAGAGAGAGAGAGAGACCGTATGGTGAATGTAAAATGTTTGTGAAAAACTGGATTCAAACCCACACCTCAAATTGGAGAGCAATGACCAACGGCGCCGCACGGCGCTCGGACATACTGACGCCTGCTGCGTCTGGAGAAATTGAGCACATGAAAAAATAAATCGTGTCATGTATTCCTAAGGGTCCATACTTTATAAAAAATGATCTTAGCTCTTACAATGAGCTGAACTGAAAAGGAGCAATCTGTGCAATGTCAAGTGTGATCTAATATTAAAATGCAGAAATATGAAATGAACACTTGGATGATTAGTTGTCGCGTAGAGCAGCTGTAAACAGTCTCCTTTTAAAAAAATGCAATTAAGACACCATTTGATCTTGACCTAACGAAGATAAAGAGAAGAGGTTGAGACAACCCTACAACTAAGAAAATCTTTTCCACACAAGAATCAAAAAGAGCACGCCTCAGTGTTAAATAGCCGTTTAGGATCAGTGCCGTGAGCCCCACATTAACGCGCGTGGGTATACGTCTGGATGAATGAAGGTGACGTATGGTGATTATATCGAGCCATTCAGAAGATAATTGATTCTTGGCATTGAAACAATGTCGACACAACAGTGTCCAATAAAATGCATTTGTTTGTGTTTTACTGTTTTGCTCCATTGTCGTGCTGCTAACTCAAAAAGAGCGATTCAAAGTGTACCGACTTATTTATACCCAGAAGCTTTGTGTGCTTTTTGCAGAGGACACATCCAGTAGGTTTAATTCACTTCATGGGATTTTATGTTCGCTTTAGTCCATTGTGGGATTACGGAGTCAGATTTGCTGCATGTCAAATCCAACTCCTTTGAAGGTTTGGGGATTTTGTGTTATTTAAGAACATTAAATGTGCTCTCACCTAAAAAAACATTTTATTTCATGTCACAGTTCAGGCATGTTGAGTCATCACAGAGTGATTCAAGACTGATTACAAACTCTGTGATTCTGCAAAATAATGCATCACATCCTGACCCGGGGAGTCGGGTCACAGTGCTGATCACGAAGGATTCACTCGAGATGACTTGAGAAAGCCCTCTGCAATGGAAAGGCTGAAACGTCGTGAAGAAACCAAACAAGTCCAGTAGCTTTGGATAAAACCTTTTTGAGATAACCATGACCTGGATGACGGAGAACCTTCACAGATAGTTAATACCGACCTGCACATTCAAAGAATGCCTGACTTTAGAGTTCTGTCCAGGTCAACGGTTCATGGCTTGCCTAACTCTTGGGAAACAAGCAACCACATGAAAGTTGGGTTTGGCTTCATTCGCTGCATCCTGAGTGTGCGCAAACTTTACGTAACAACGTAACAGCCCGTTCTCCATAACAACGATTTCCGGACTTGGACTCACACATTGAGCCAAGTTTTGACTCTTTATTTAGGATCTCGTCTGTCAGCACCAAACCCGGATTGATCGACAGGTGATGTGTTCGTATTGTTGTTTCATTGCATATAAAGGAACACGTGTAAACTTGCCTTGCGGATGCATTCTTTCATGTTTCCTATGCCTCCTCCTCGCCTGAGTAGCAGCAGCCATGCGTCCGCACGCAGATTGCACCTGCTTCTCTGATGTATTAAATGCAGATGCAATCACAGCCATCGCGATTGCTTTCAGGCTTGATAAATCATGATTCCCGTGCTCAGTTTATGTATCTGCATTTTCTCCCCCCTGTATTTTGTGCACTTGGGCAAAAACACTCCACTTTGCATTTTTATGAAGGCAAAGGCGCAAAGTCCACAGCGTGCACTATTTTGCTCGTTTGAAGGATGCAGTCCTCTGTGCGCACCCTTAGTAGATCAGTTTGAGCTGTTTTTTTTTGCGTGCAATATTACACATGCACGTCTTAGTACACACAAGCCTTCAGTATATGAGGCCCTAAATAAACATATATATATTTTTGGGTTTGAAGCTTTTCTCCTTCAAGCTTCCTCTGCGAGCCGTACGAGAGCAGCAAACTAAACAAGGATAATGAAGACGTTGGCTCGCTCTGTATGCCAGCAGATCAATATGTAGACATGAAGATGAATGCGATAAGGTAAATCTTTATTGTCGTTGTCACTTTTACAAGGAACAACAAAATAGATACAGATTTGTGCCATGTACCGTTATTTGTAATGTGAGAGCATATATAGAGATAGCTAATGCCGTGCGGATTGATTGTGTCACATGTGGGTGTTTTATAATTGCCTGATGTTTGTACAGGATGAATACAGCATGCTGTGTTTGTGTATTGCGAGGACACTATTATAAGTGACTATAATTAAGTATTTTTCAAAACATTTTTACTTCAGTATCACCATACCTCAATATAATCTTTCTAAGAGCTTCCTTGATTGTACCCTCTGCTTCGCTGACATTGTGCTGATTATATTAAAAACGCTTCTGCTAGAACGTGAAGTGGAGTTTGTGGCTGCCATGGGCTCGGTAGAATTAGGCCCAGAGGTGAAGTAAAAACCAGCCAGTATTGGTAGATAATCCACGTTTCTATTAGCCTACTTAGCTCGTCTCTAATAGGGCTCACAGTCTAGCCCCGGAGATGAGTGGTGTGTCCTGTATTTACCACTAAGGCATAGCCATGGAAGCAAACACGGCTGATGATCTCAGGTAACCCGTGTTAGCACTCAGGATTGACTTTGAACAAGGTCTGGGGTGATGAGGGATAATATTTGATTGGGTTTGATCAAACTCTAATCACAGTCCACGAGAAGAACAAAAAATAACCTTCATCTGCTTCTGATGATTTTGCTTTTGTGGTATTTATAGCCACTTGCTGTTGCTGTGTAATTACGATTGGGAATTAATTAATCTTAGATTGGCCTTCTGCACCATGCAGCAGTAGGCTGCTCATGACACTCCTGATTATTTTTCACACCACTCATTCCTACTGTATGTGTCAGCAGTGCATTTTGCATAGGATCTATCGGAGTGCGTCTTTTGTCTGTGTGCGTGCCAGGTCTGCTTCGGTGCAGATGAAACAGATCTATGCAGATCTAAATATTCTATTATAAAAAAAACAAATGAAATCCTTTTTATTAGAGTATTCCTTACCTTACCTCTCTGATGTTTTGGGGCTTGAGAATAGATAATCTCTATTCACAGCAGTTTGCATGTGTTGTTGCCTGAAGGCTTTTACCACAAATGTGTGGAAATTATTCCCTAGCTCAGAATAGCATACATGTTTCCTCCCAGCGCTGTGGAACCAAATCTAAGTCTCGTTGTCTGCAGTGAATAGCTGGTTAATGTGCAGAAGGGCACGGAGAAAGGCTGAGCACACAGACAAGGACACAACGTGCACGGTTATTAAAGACCAAAACAATGACTAGTGTCCTGTTCAATGAAGCTGTAGCGTCAAGCCAATAGCACAGAGCGTGTTTGATCCATGCCTCCAAGGCCACACGGTTTAAATGCATGGACAAGAGAAGACAAAGATACAACTATGGACAAACACCATCGTCCAGTGTCCATATGTTCTAAATATAACTCACAGATGTGTAACCTAACCTAAAAAAACGCTCGCCATGCTGTCAATGAAAAACCAACATTAGCTCCTAAAAGACAAGTCCCGGCTTTCTCAATCTTCTCCAAGCCCCTGAAAGGCAAGAAAGACGATACCCATTTGGGGCTCATTGGAGCAAATCAGAATTGTCAGCACTGTGGGTTTTTACCTTTTTAAAGAGGGAAGATGGATAGATAATCACCACATGCCATTCTGGGGGCCAATTACACAGCTTTGTGTGAAATTGGAAAACCTGTTCTCGTAGAGCTCTAATGGATGTTCTGGTCATTAGTTATTTGAGAGTCTTCTCTGGCTGTAATCAAATGTGAAACATTGCGTTAAGCGGCCATAAAGGAACAGCTGCCTCTCTAAGTGACCTTCTGTTTAAGAGAACCCAACTGTCAGCCGTGTGGCGTTTTGCGACAATTATTATGTGTATCGCCATAAAAGCAGCTCTTATGTTCCTTCTTTCTGCAGTGGTTGCATCTCATTTTAATGTCTTGCTCTTGGTTGTATTTACTTTTCGGGGTCTGTTAGGTAGCTATGTGCTGCCTTATCTTGCGTTGAAGGCAGATACATAATCATATCCATCTGGTCACTCATAGCAAGTCTTGGAGTAGTTTTAAATTGGCGTTACAAATTGTCATTTCCTTTTTTTTTTACACATTGAAAATGCTCAAACTAATTTTGTTCTGTCTCCTTTTTCTCCAGGTGATCATCTTTCTGCTCAAAAAGGCCCGCCGCCTCTCCCACCAGCTCCGCCTCCACATAAGCACCATCCATCCATCACGTCCTTGAGCCGCAGCTCACTGGCCAACCAGAGGAGCCCGAGCCCCCCACCCACAGGCGGCCTGGCGGCCGACTTGCAAAGTACGGCGGAATGCGTCCAGCTGCAGGACAGCTGGGTCCTGGGCAGCAATGTTGCCCTGGAGAGCAGGTGAGTGACCCACAGCGCCCCACAACACAACCGCGTAGTTCAGGTTGAGGCGTTGAAAGGTGAAACATTTCTATTTGCTCAGTAAACAAAATGATGCCGTGATAAATGAGCAGGACCCTTCTGTTCAGTTTCTGTAAAATGCTTTATACATGCAACACAACAGTTAAGGTGTAGTTACACCTGACCTCTATATATTTTCCTAGTATTTCACTTGATAGCGTAAGTGCCTCACCTTTAATACCTTATTATCACATATTGGCCCATATTCATTAAGCTCACAGTCAGCATTAACAATGACTCACTCAGTGATGACCGAAACATTAGTGTGTGTGTTTTAAAACACTGTTTTTAAGTGACAGTGTGCATTTGTGTAATCATTTGTACAACCTGCAAAGGTTTACGGAAAAAACACACGTAGGCGGGTGCAGGAAAGTGCTGGAGACCGGGGCGGGTGGAACGCTCGTGCTCACAGCGGTGAGGCTGCCAGATACGGAGAATTTACAACAGAAACAATATTTCTTTACGCCTGATGATTTCATTAATGGTTTTAGTGCTGCTCTTCGAAAAATGGTTTGATAATAAATGATAATCCATCCTGTGCTTTTAAATATTGGAGTGAGTCTCACTTTTAGGCCTATTTTAAGGACTACACCTCATCAAGTTAAATTATCATGCCACAATTTGTGCGTGGCATAATATGGTTACCGCTGAGTTTGATAAATACAGCTGTAGCTCTCCATTGAGAATAATGTTGTCAAGTGTCCGTAGATTTTATTTGCTTTGTGCGCCTGGGATTGAGTGCTGATTACTAAATTACAGAGTTACACTCAAGGAGAGTGCCTGATTGGAGTGAACTATGTGAATATCAGAGTTTCCCAGCACAAATCAGAGAGACTATAACTTAACAAGAAACTTGGTAAGCTGCTTCTCTCTGTGTGTGTGTGTGTGTGTGTGTGTGTGTGTGTGTGTGTGTGTGTGTGTGTGTGTGTGTGTGTGTGTGTG
>JAUMHF010000002.1:16711576-16722154 GCA_032359275.1 Microctenopoma steveboyesi | reverse complement strand
AAGTGCCCTGAAATGACTTTCGTTGTGATTTGGCGCTATACAAATAAAGATGAATTGAATTGAATTGAATTGAATATTCCGTTGCTCTGTGATTAACTTCAGTGAGCACACAACGTTTAGTCTGAGTACAATGTTAGGTTCGTTCACAGCTTTGTTGACTGACAACTTCTATCAGCTAATCAGGAGAAACGCTAATAAGTAAGTGTCACTACATGGATTTCCACTCTTTTAAGTCCTCGGCTTTAGATTATGCACAATTAGCTGTGCTCAAGCTCCTCGGTACAGGACTACAGTCAGGATGAAAAAAACAAGCCTCACCAAAACTTAAACTGAGACTTCACAGATGCCGCACAAATAATTGATGAGCACACACTGCTTTATCAGTTTATCGGTGTATTTAAATTAGCAGTTACCGTGGCAACACGTTCCCCCCGGGGATCTATAGAACACACATGAAACGCGTGAGTGTGAAACGTGTGAGACTTCTTGCACAAAGTAGAGAGTGAAAGTGCGAGAGAGGAGGGCTGTGCTTCCTTACCTCCGTGAATATTTTGCGAACATCCAGTTTGTCACGCACCTGTATTTTGGTAATTGCAAATCACAGAGTAAACCTGGAGTAGGCAGAGTCTGTGGCATTTGTTCTCTGGTGAAGTGGCCTTTGTTGTGTGTAGCGTCCCTATAGCTGTGTGTGCGCCACACAACCACAGCATCCTTCCTGCCGTCAAATTCATTCGTCAGTGACTCAATGGAGATGCTAAAACAGCTAGAACAGTAAATATTGCCTGACAGTTGCATTTTTTTGTATTCAGATATGTGAAATTCTACAGTTCTGGACTGGAATAGCATTAGCAATGCTTGGTCAATCTGTCCAATTTCCCAGGCTGTCCCCCTAAGCCTGGAGGCAATTGAGTATTAATCTCTAAGTAGTGGCAACAGTGGCAACAAGACTTAATTCATTTACTTAAGAGCTTTTCACGTGGGGTTTAAAAGTTAATAGGACGATCACTCCATAGTGCATTTGATTAAACCCTCTTAATTACCCCAGGTAAATGGGCTATTAGCAAAGGCCCAGTTGTAAAAGGGCAAGTGGGAGATGATTGTTTTTATGAGGTACTTTTTGTTCACCTCTTCCAATGTCAGGATTATACAGGATATTACAATATAACCCAGTTCTTTGCAGTCTCACACACATGGGAGTTACAGTATTGCAGGGTATATTGCCTTGAGGTGATTTCTTTCCATTTGGAATTTGCTTTTTCGTAACGGGGTCCGTTGCACAGCTAAAAAGCATTTTGACAAAGATGAACACATCGGCAGTTGTTTTGTTGTCAAGCGTCACACGTTCTGAAGCCGTTCGTTTAACATCCTGTTCTCTTAATTCTTCTCTTCCACTCCACAGGCACTTTCTTTTTAAGACGGGCACGGGGACGACACCTTTCTTTGGTGCAGCAGCCCCTGGTTACACCATGGCGACGGGGACGGTTTACTCCACGCCGGCGCGCCCTTTGCCCAGAAACAGCCTGTCCAGAGGGGCTTTTAAGTTCAAGAAGTCGCCCAAACATTGCTCCTGGAAGTGCACCGCCCTGATCGCTGTGGGGATAGCTGTGGTGCTGTCCATCATTCTCTGCTACTGCATTGGTAAGGCTTCAATCACACTAGACACGCTTTGAAGTTTGATAGATTTGGTCAGATCCAGAAATATCCAGAGAATTTTCACTGGTTGTTCGGCAAAAAAAATCAGCTACAACACAAATAACACAATTAAAACCGCTTTGAAAGGAAAATTTATAGAGCGTGTGATTTTACTTATGTATCTGTTTCAACCTTCATACATGAAAGTGTTTGAGGTTGATCATGAAAATGTATGACTCGACTTGCACTCAGATGTCTGAGGCTTTACTTAGACCTACCCCAAAAGACTTAAAAACAACTGTTCGTGTTTCTCTTCCCTCTCATCCACAGGCGCTCACCAGGGTTCCCCTTTTATCGTCTGCTTTCTAACTTTTATCCGCACGTTCCCCCTGCTCTTCCTCTTCACAGTTTAACGCACGTTCACCTGAATCTTTCAAAGCCTCCTTCCAACAATTCTACGCACAGCTACAGTTTCCTTACGTTCGTAGGCTACACCGTCCCCCGTGGCAGCAATTTCAAAAGTCCTCTCTTCTCCCTTTCATGTTGGTCCACTTAGAAGGTTTATTCTCTGATTGCGACTGAAAGTACTTCAGGAGGTTAAAATCTTGTCTGTAAATAGCTTGTGCGACTCAACGCAGGGTGTTGAGTTGTACATTGAGCTACCAGGTGGCCTAGTAGCTCAATGGGTTAAGCATCAGACTGGGATGCAGAAGGTCGATGGTTCAAAACCCCATCTGACTCCTAGTCCATTCCCTACCAGGTGTGTCCTTGAGCCAGACACCCAGCGCTAGCTCCTTGTAAGTCGCTCCTTGTAAGTCGCTAAAGTAAAGTAGAGATATTCTTTAGGTCCCATTTCTACACGATTAAATCCTTTCCACATCTTAGGTCTGAGTCAGACAAAGTAAATTATTCACTGAGGCTTTAGCATAAATATCGTCACCGAATACTCTGTGTTGTTGCCTGTCACGGAGGTGAAGCACAAGCTGTCACCCAAGTAGACGGAAACCAGTAGTTTGGGTGCCGGCGGTGGCATATTTCTTTAAGTTGAAGAGAGAAAACATGACTCCATTATCTGGGGTGACATTAGACAATCTTTAGACATGCCATTCGGTCAAACGGAACAAATGATAGACAAGCTGTCGGGAGTGAATGGAGCCGTTATACCTCTTAATCTGTGAGAAGTTTGATCTCTGCCAGGCGCATTTCTATTTCGCTGCCTTTTTCCTTTTTGCAGAAATTGCAGATGTCCCGATATGATTCAGTAGCACCTCTGTCTGACTAAGCTCTCAGTGAGATATGCAGACTCGCCCTCAGTGCAGTTCCCAACAAGACATTTCTGTCAGTTTCCCTTTGACAGGGGGCTGTGCATCATCCCCACACTTCTGATCCCCAGTTCACAGAATGACAGGCCGCTCATGTCCTCGGGGGTCCTGTTAAAACACAGGCAGTGGAGGTTCAAATGGCCAGCACAGATGGCAATGTCAGAAATGAAACACAAGTGGAGGAGTTAAACTCTTACAACAGAGGAAACGGTTCCCAACACTCGAACTCTAAAGAAGACCTCGGTTCACAAAGCCTTTGTTGTAGCAGAAGTAAAACTTTCTGTCAAACAGGAAACGCTTTCATCTCGCTCAGGAGGACAAACTAATGCTCATCCTTCCCTCCTTCTTTTGGGAATTATTTCCATTGGGGAGGCTTTCACGCACTTTTTATTTTACAGCGCGCGTCACAGCTGACTCCTTGCTAACCTTTAGAGTCTTGACCACAGCAATAAACCCGGGACAGATTCATCACTTCTCGTGCCCTCTCTTGTCATCCAAGCCCTTAATCTTTACACTGTGCCTTTCTCCCTGAGTGTATATATAAGTATTCCTCCAGCACAGAGGCAGGGGGAATGCGACACAGTTGTATAAGGAGAAATATGGTGTTGTTTGGAGGATCCTATAACCAGTGTTTTATTGGTGAGCAGAGAGGGGAGCGCTCTCGTGGAGGAGAAGTCATAAATGTGCTATATCAATATCAATATTCAAAACACTTTTATTGACCTAACTGTTTTGTTACTTCTCATTCATGATCTCCCGTCGTAAAATTAGCGTGCCGGGATGCGTAGATTTTATTTCACGTTGACAGCTCCTCTGTGTGTAGGAATCAGTTGCTATTTTTTATTTGTGCTTCTTCTCATAACAGATCAGCTCAGTTTACACAGGGAAAACGAGCAGAAACGTGTCATTTGTTCAGCTGTTGTCAGTGACAGTTCGAGCAGACTGGATTCATTTACAACATTTTCATCCCAACAATCACTAACTTGGTTTAATTGTAGACCTGTCAGATGTTTGGGAATTGTATGTTTGGCCTGATTCCAGAGTGTTTGCCTGGTGCCTGTGTGTGTGTGTAGGTGTGTGTGTGTGTGTGTTAAACAGATGCAGCTCTCTGCCACTTGCCTCAGGTGTCTGAGAGTGTTTCCACCACTTCCTCTCCCTTTTATCTGCCGCCAATTCACCTGCCAGGTGCAATGACTCAAATAGCTACAATGTGCACTCATATTTTAATACCGTTCCTAGTGTCAGCTCACACAGTCCCATTAGCACAACGATGAACTCAAAGACAAAAGCAGGCACAACTGCATCGGCAGAGTGTGTCTGAAGCACAGTCTTCCACGTTACTTAATTTCCTGGTTTGTTCCATTGCTCAGGTTCAGCCTCATTTACTTTATAATGATTTAGAAACACATTGTTCTCATAAAATATTTATTATCGAATTGACTTCAGGAATAAAAATGCAGAGCAGTCGTAAAACTAGACCCTGGCTGACCGATAAACGTAGCCGCTCTAATTCAAAGGAGGCAAACCTGCTGAGATGAGGCTTTCCAGTTCCAGTTCTGCAAACTGGCCTGATTGGAAGGATTTCAACAATGGTTCAGATATAGGGAGGCCAATCAGGACCGAGTCCAGCTTTGATGCCCTGATTGGATGCAGAAACAGCATGTGGAGTCTCAGAAACACACTTTAAATTGAAACGCACAAACAAAATGAAACGATGCCCGCGCTGAACATGTTGGATCGAGGAAGATGATGGACCGCTGACGTTCAAAGACAGATGTCAGGTAAAGATGTGTTGGTTAGTAAAATGTCTCATTTAGGATGAAAGTAATTCATTGAGATTTTTTAAATCAGACACATTAAAAGCTACAGTTTTGTCTTTTTCTTGTGTTTTTCAGTGAAGCTTAGTTGATTTAATGGGTTATGGGGCTTGTGAGATTGTTGACATAGTGGGCAAAGTGCATCCTACAGTCGGCTCTGCCCGCCTGGGATAAATATTCTGACACTGATAAAAAATGCAGACATCCCAAAGAGAGCAACAAAGGGAGAAAACGAGCTTGCATCCACCCGGTCAGACATTGTCATTCCATCTGAGATTGCTGGAGACACTGCTCCAGAGAACAAGAACATCTTAGCCGTGCTCTGAGCGGAGCAGCTCACGTCTAGAAGCCCCCCGGGGATGTTTCTGGAGCAACAAGCAGACAGGTTCCAGCATAAAATAATGTTTGTCTCAATAATTTTGAGGCTATAGAGCTCCAAGTTGTTGTTGGCACGCCGCGGCTCCAGATGGGCCACCTCTCTCTGTGGTGAATGCGCTAATTATTCCTGGTGACGATGGCCATCTGAATAATGTCATCTGCATATTTCAAGAGGAAGAGCTTTAGAAGTTGTAAGCGTTTATGTTTTTAATGACCCGGGTTGCTCGGTTGAACTTTTTTTCATATCCGGAGGAGGCACCGTTTTCATCTGCAGCATAATTAGCCGTGTGTTTTCCAGGTAACAGCGCCACTGTGAATGTGAAGGGTTTGGGGGAATTTGCCGCGTGAGCAGCCAGGAAGATTTTATGGGGCTTCGTGTTACATTTTTCCAGTGCTGCTCAAGTGTTTGTGCTTCTGTGCAATGAATGCTCTCTGGAAGTCAGAGCACAGACAAACTTGAAACAAACATTGTCAATTGTGGTGGTCCACGGGGCAAATGTTGGCATCAGAGATTAGAGGCTAGCTTCTACAGCCTCTTGCCTGGGAAGATAATTGCTCAAGGCCCATAAATATTAATTGAACTTGCCTAGGCCACAGGTATAACGTATGCAAATTCATAAATTGAGGGCTACCTCAAAGCAATTTGTTGATGAGATAAGTGGGGATTGAAGCCCGGGTCCGCTAGGAGCAGTGAACAGGGAAACGCGGGGGGTGGCTCTGCGGTGTGTCGGGCTCACGACGGCCCACTGCCACACACTATTTCCTTTTTGTTTCTAACATCAGGAGACGCACACACACAGTGTTTGGCTGCAGAGATTCTGGTTTAAGTGTTAAAGGAACCAGTAATCAAGTCAATCTCTCTTAGTTTAACATAGTGCCTCAGTATTAATCTTTCGTCATGCAAGTGTTGCAGCTGAAGAAGCTAAGACAGTGTAATCCCATTTAGTGCAGACAGTCTCCAAAGAAAATGTTTCTCTACAGCTTTGGTAATGCCCTGACTTTTGCTCTATCACTAGCATTAGTAGGAACTAATGGACCATACAGTTTGTTATAGATATACATGATTCCTGATGGATAAATCCTTATAACTAACCATTCTAATGTCTAATAACCTGATGGATCCCATGACTTATTAGACTTAGTATTAAACTGCATTAATACGGTGAGTATGGTAAATATGACCTGTAAACACGCTGACACAGTCAGCATAGGACAGGGGCCGCGTCCTTTGTTCTGTTAGCGGTGCCCGCTGAGTTACTTTAGGTTTTGTCGGGTAAAGGATTGTGCTACATTTTACTGTGATACCTCAACTTAACCTGCTTTTTTTCCACAGTAGGTGTCACTTTATGTGAGGCAGTGGGTGTTTAACTTGGGCTTAATGCTCCATGTCCTCAGTGGATTCTTGCAATTTAGGACCCAGCTCTGCCGTCAGTGGATTATTAGGACACTGGAGCCTTTGCACAGCTAAAAGCCACCGACAATGTTTACCCAGCATGCTGTTGGAAAAAGGTTTCGAGTTTCAACTAGCCTGAAGTGTACGTCAAACAAGAACATGTTTACAGCACGGTCTGTTTCTGTTTCTAACCCTACCCTTGCCTGTGTTCCTAATGCATTAATCCATCCTTAAAAGAATTATCTTTGTCTGATAATGGACACGAGCGATGAGTATGTCTTCAAACCTAATTGCCAGTGGCAACCGGAAACTGTATTGATGCAGGGAATGTACGAAACAAAACAAAAGTACACACATCTGACAGGATGTTACATTGGGAGGCAATGAGATTGTTTATAAAAGTCAGCCCTGTCAAAAATATTGACGGACCAGTCAGCTTCCATTTCTGCTGCTGGTGGGCTTCACAGGCAGGGAAAATGGATTCTGACACCGAGGGTGATGCTGGTTGATCGTATTGGGTAAACAAACATTATCATTCAACATTAAATGTACATTATTTGACAGGAATTCAAGGCTACACCTCCTGTTGTGCAACATGTATTCTCACTAAAGTGAAGCCAAGTATTTTTTTTGTTTGTTTGTTGTAGCAGCAGGCTTGTAAGAGAATTCACACTCTCTGTATTAACAAAGCACTAATTGATGCTCCGCTCGTTTCCTTATACGTTTCCCATCTCGCTCTCGCTCTCTTTCACTGTTGATCTTCTCTACGGCCCCTTGTCCACCTCAAGTTATTAGCTGCAGTCAATATCCATCTTCCCGGTGAGTGATGGGTGCAGGAGACAAGTTCCTCGCTCAGATCAAATGGGCTGAAATCAAACCGCTTCCTCAGCATCTTCCCTGGCTGGCGACTTTGAAGGAGATTGGTCCTCTCACAGAAGCATCTCAGTTTCCCAAAACAAGGAGAACACAGTTAGATTTTTGGATCCAGTAGTGTGACAATAAAGCAGGTTGGCTAAATGAAAGCCAGACACGGTTTAGTTATATAAGAGAACTAGGCGAGAGCTGCAGCATCCAGCCCTCTCACTTCCCCCTCCTGCTGTGACTCTGTGTCCCACTACACTGCCTTACACTTTCTTAAAAAGTCCCTCACTGCTCCTATTTTACTCTTTCTCACACACGGCGTCCCTCTGTTTTCGTATTAGACTTTTCTGTTTGTCTGCGGTGAAAGCTTTGTGTTAAAATAGAAGCTCTGCCTGCTGCTGTCTTAGATACAGTAGCTGCTTGTGTGCAGACACTCTTACGCGTTAATGAACAGCACTCCCGAAGGAAACATGCTACAGCAACAGGGTTCCTAAGTATTGATTGAAATGACTTTGTTTGGCCTCTATCAGTGCTAAGCTTACACAAAAGCCACCCTGCGCTGAGTAGCTGGGAGAGAAAGCAAAGAACAAAATGGGAACTGAAATGCTGGAATTTAACTGGTGTTTTTACTGCCTGCATTAGATTCGGCGGCTGTGCTCTCCTACAGGTCTTTTGTGCTTAAGTGGCTTGATTGTTTCTGTGTGAATGTTTGCTTATTTGTTTATCGCTTTCTACAAGCCCACACAGCTTTTTGTGTATTTCACAGCAATGCACCTTTTCGGCCTCAATTGGCAGCTCCAAGAGTTGGACAACCAGCCGGCTTTTGAAAACGGAGGAGTTGGGAAGACGGGGCCCACTCAGTCGAGCATAGTGACGGCTCTGGCTGCTGACGGTGAGGAAATAAAAGCCTGATAACTAACCGTCAACTTACAGTCCTTACAGTATGAATGCACAAGATTAATAATGTTTATTGTTCTGTTGGCATCATGTAGCTATTGCTATCAGGGTTGAGGGTTTAATTTATTCATATTTATTTCATTTCTATATGTATACACACACACACACACAGCATAATAAATAACTGACATAAGAGAAGAATAAAATAACAAGGCTGCCTGTAGTTTATGCTTTTAGAAATTAACTTTAAAAAGTGACCAAACTTAGATATGGTGATGAGAAATAACATCAAACAATCGGCAGACTAAAGTCACCTTTCAGACTTTCAGGTCTTTCACCTTCACAGAATGAACTTTGCGTATTCTTGCACCGCTGTGTATTCCACAACAACCAGTCCCGTCATGTCAGCTCACCTTTACAGCAAAAGCCATCAAATTACTCTCCAGGCACACTGTGGTATTTAGGACGCATGACCATGAAATCATTAGGCCAGGCGAAATAGCTCAATTGTTTAAACTTGGCTAAATTTAAATCCTCATAAGCACTGCTAATTAAGGTAGCTCAGAGCAGGTTATGGACTGTTTAACGGTAATCAATAGCAGCTATTATTTTCCCCACGCTTCCAGTCTTCATTTTGACTGAAGGGAGGTGACAGGCAGTGGCCTCACTGAGGCACGCAAATAACGGTCTGACACAGTGGATACACTCGCAGCTACAGCGCACACGTCCATGCGGCGAGCTGCTGTTTAAGAAAGCGAGCAGCTGAAGTCGGGTTATTATGTTGCGTTTCAACATACACCTAACAGCTCTAAAGACTTAACAGTGACACCTCTGCTTGTAAAAGCGCCCTTGCTCGTCTGAGTTTTTCAGGGGCGCATGAGTCACGGCCGTCTCTGTCTTTGGTGCCGTGAGAACACGGTTCAAGAACATTATTCACCGAGTAGTTTTGATTTGCCGTTATTGCTCTGGCGAGGTGGCACTCAGTATAGCGAACACTCCATTTAGACCTTATCTCATGTGAAGCCGTACTCTGAGTCATCAGCGCCGGAGAAAAGATGGGAAACGTGGCCTGTTAGAGCCAATTATATCTGGACTTTTTTTCTCCGCTGAGCAGTGCATCATGGACCACAGGGAATCATTACTCTTAACCCTGCCTTTGCTCGGTGTCTGTTCATTTGGAAACGATATGACTGTCTTATTGTTAAGCCCCCGTTTGAATAAAGGAACGCGATTACACTGGGAAGCAAGAGATCCAGCATTTACTGATAAGACACTCATAAAAACTGAGATTTGAGTAGGAAGGCTGGTGACATGAAATGCTCTGTGATGACTGATTTATACCACATGACCTCAACTGTCCTGCTCTAATTCTACGCCACCTTACATAATTCTAATGGGGCTGTGTGTCTGTCTTCTAGGACGAAACAGTGTGCTCTATCAGGAAAATAGCTCCATCGATACGGGACAGGTGGACATAGGGAAGAGGGCAGGTCAGAGCGTCCCACCAGGTGTGTTCTGGCGTTCTCAGCTAAGCATGGAGCAACCGCGCTTCGTTAAGTTCAACATCTCTGTGCAGAAGAACGCACTGATCGGAGTATACGGACGAAAGGGTCTTGCACCATCTCACACTCAGGTAAAGCTGTTTGTTATTTTTTTTGGTTCATTATCTTTGCTGTAGAACTATTACTACTAGCTATGTTTGCAAATGTCAGATTTCTAAGCAGTAAAAATCCATGAATTCTTAATTAAATATTGTACCTTCTGGAGTTTTGCAGCTGCAGCCCTGCTTAGTCTGGTATGACCATGGCCTTAGGGTGGCTAACGTTAGCTAAAATTAACAATCCTTCTAAACATTATTGGACATTAGTAATTAGAGTTTGTCCACTGGCCATTGATATTCGACACAAGCTTACTCCTGAAAATGTCTTTATTTGTATTACATTGTTTAAAAATCTTAAATCTCTACCATCCGTGTGTATGCAACACAGTGAAATGTACATCCACGTTCAAATAACTGCATTACAAAGAGTAAATACATTATTCTCATTTCACTTTGGCGCATGTTTGCATTTGCAAATTTCAGCTGGTCACTAGTTTCAGTTTTCTCCTCTTGGCTTCGATTCGCTTTTGTGTAGACACACACATCTCTCACTTCTCCTAAATGTCTGCCATTTGCAAATTGAAGTGTTTCCAAAATGTCCGACTTGTCACTTGAATGGCATTTCTGGGTATCCGAAAGTCCGATGTCTGGTGATGGTGATGGAAGCACTCAGACAAT
>JAUMHF010000002.1:16585467-16711476 GCA_032359275.1 Microctenopoma steveboyesi | reverse complement strand
TAAAAATCTTAAATCTCTACCATCCGTGTGTATGCAACACAGTGAAATGTACATCCACGTTCAAATAACTGCATTACGAAGAGTAAATACATTATTCTCATTTCACTTCGGCGCATGTTTGCATTTGCAAATTTCAGCTGGTCACTAGTTTCGGTTTTCTCCTCTTGGCTTCGATTCGCTTGTGTGTAGACACACACATCTCTCACTTCTCCTAAATGTCTGCCATTTGCAAATTGAAGTGTTTCCAAAATGTCTGACTTGTCACTTGAATGGCATTTCTGGGTATCCGAAAGTCCGATGTCTGGTGATGGTGATGGAAGCACTCAGACAATGGCTATTTTCCACCACACTTCACAGCGAAAGCTCTTAGCTTCACCTTCTTGACATTCTCTCTTAGTAAAGATGGGCTTCACTCAAGTGTAGACAGTTAGGGCCACTCTTGGATGGAAGAAAGTGTGCCGCAAGTGACGACAGGTGAGCTGGATTGCACTTTCAAGGTGAAAAAAGGAAGCCTAACACAATCAAAGACCAAAGGGTACTAATTAAGAAGACACCACTTTTATGTCTCTCTAGCAATTGTAGCGCAGACACTCGAGCTTGTCAATGCTGGACACTGCCCATTGTGGCCACCTCTAAATTACATTCTGTTCAGGTACCGGGGGCCTAAATCAATGCATTTACTTAACTGAGCATGAAAGACCCCAACGAGAGTTATTGACTGCTCGCCGTATTCACAGCTCGAAAGACAAGACAACATTTAAGTGCAACAACCTTTCCACCTCTCTCAAATATAGACTTCCTCCATCTGCTATTGAGTGTCTGTCTGTGCTGACACAAACCAAACAAGTTAGATGAAGCACACTTTGTATTTCATTCTTTTGCTTTTTTCCTAAGTGAGGCAGAAGCATTCCTCCTCGGCCCACGAGGCATCCAGCGCGCTCTCTCCGCGCTTGGTCTCTTGCCTGTTATTCACTGGTATTGTTGGATTGAGATGAGCTGGGGGGACTTTCACGCCAGCTAATCGAGATGTGTGCACTTAGCCGAGAGGTTTAGGGCTTGTGGGATAAACTGTTTTATTACTTCCCCCCTCAAGCCTACAACACAAAGAAGCCAACTTCCACCAGGTTAATATGCCTCCCCTCCCCCCACGCTCTGCTCAAATGAGCTTAAATCACAATGCTGACTTCACCTGCCCCTGGCTTCAAACCTCTTTCCTGTTGTTTGTATGTCAGCTGAACGGTTGCTTGGGTCCATGCGGAGCACATTCTTCAGCACTAAACCCTGTTTTAATGTATTTTTCGTCCCTTTATTTTGAGTATTACAAAGTCTCTTGTGTCTTGTGTATGTATGTGGATGAGGTCCGTTACACGATGTGTTAGGACAGAGAAACTACATGTGGAATACCTCATTCCCCTCTCCATGGCTGAGTACATATATCCTTTTTTATTTTGTTTTAATTATCACATTAAAACACAATGCCAATGTGATGTCATTTTTAAGTTAGTAAATTCTGATGTGGTGGTTAAAACGGATCACGTGCACGTTCACAGCCACACATTATTTCTACAAGCCTGGTTTTTACTTTAAATTATTTCAACTGTCAGTCAGAAATCAATGGCTTAACATTTCACAGGCTCATCATTAGACTTAAACCCAAGCTTTCCTAAAAACCGGCACAGTGTCAATCTGTACGAGTCACACTCCTAAGCATACCACAGAATCTTTTGCAGCCGGAGTCTTCACTCTAGGCTCGGTACATCTGTGTATATAACAACTGCTGTAGCCGGGGGATCCGTCTGCATCTGTTGTGCTCCTCTTCCATCCACAGCCAGTTTGCATGTGTTTCTCAGTTGTCTGCCCCAGTGCTCCGTAGCCTGCAGCTTCAGTCGAAGGTTCAGGTGTTGAGCAGGTGCAGTGAGAGCAGATGCACCACTTTACTCGTTTCACTTGGCAGAAATGACTCGTTACTCCTTGTTTACCCTCTAAATCAATGTTTGGTTCAAAAAGAATATACAGAGAGTCTGTTGTCATGCATTTTCAGACACATATAGTATGTTTTATATTCTGTATGTGTACTGTATACTGTACATCAGTTTCTAGTGTAGCACTGTCTGACAAATTAGCTTTGAATTAACAGCAGAGATTATACATATTCAATTCAGATTACTTTACCGGGGTGTTCACCTGATTGAAACCACACCATCAAATATTTATGATGGGTTTTACACCGTATTGACTTTAAGTAGAAGAAGATAAATAAAATCAAGCTCCCAAAACAAGAAGCTTTTTGTACAATTTTTCTAATAATCTGAATTCTGCACAGGTCCAGCGGCGCAAAATAACTCCGAATTTTAAGTATCTGCATCTAGTCAACACATGATCAATGTTAATTTAACTGATTATAATAAACACATTGCCAGAATCTCTGTAAGTGCACTCCCACAAGAGTTGTTATATTTTTGAAACACGTTTGAGCACTTGCCCTAGAGCCATATCAGCATTATCAGTATACAAACAACTCTGCACACAACATCTATCAACTCCGTTGATCACGACTGTCACTGAAAAATCAACATTTATTATGCTCCACTATTTGCTGCGTCCACAAACCTGTTCTGGTTGCGTCTTGCGTTATGACTTTGAAGAGCTCCACGAAGACTGAGCAGAATACAAATCGTCGAACAGATTCTAAACTTTTTCAACTCTCCCGCTTTTTCACTTTCTGAATTAATGACACAGTCGTTAAGATACCAATCTGCATCTGCTCAGATCTGTTCTTGGCGTTGTTTCGCAGTACGACTTTGTTGAACTGTTGGACGGCAGCCGGCTCATCGCCAAAGAGCATCGATCCCTGAGTCAGCCGGAGACGAGGGCCCGGCTGGATCATCCAGTCACCGTCCACCAAGCCGGATTCATCCAGTACCTGGACACAGGAGTGTGGCACCTGGCATTTTACAATGACGGACGAAACATGGAGGCAGTGTCCTTTAACACCATCATCCAGGGTATGAGGCCACACATCTGTGAGGATTGCTGATGAGTGTGATTGGAATGATGTGTAATGACATGTTTGGAAGACTTTAATTTGCTTTAACAGCTGCGCCTGCGAGCAGAAGCAGAAAGATTGATAGAAATTCTGGCTAGTAAGTACAAACAAGCTGAGCTTTTCAAACTTTAAGCCACCTAGGAGGCAAAACTAGGTTTTCATTGGAGGGTAGTGGATTATTGTGCTCAACACTATAATACAAGACCATACACCGCATTGATCCTTACTTCCTAACAACCTCTTCAGCGTTCTAGTCTTTAAAATTTCCTTGTGGGTTTTGGGGTAGGAAAAGCACTAAGGTTCTGTTTCCTTCTGGGAATTCCATTGATCCAGCCGTACAAATATGAAGGTATCGATGTGTGAGGTCAAAATTGCCTGGGTCCAACACGGACTCAACGAACATCCAATACAAGTTAAAGTAATAACAAAAAAGTTTGCCCTCTTAACGCCGATCAAAATGAGGGTCCCGGTCTTTTGGGGGTGCCCTTTATGAGCAATGGTCTGTTGAGTGAACACAAGATCTGTCTCCAGGATATGTCAGATTAACTTCAACTCAGAGAGGATTTGAGATGTAAACACTCAGGAGATTGCATGGCTTGTGTGGGCATGATCAGTCATTCAGGGGGTGTGGTGGGAGGGAGTGGATGAGAGGCGGGAGAGAACGAAAGGAAAATGTATCGGGGAAATGGAATTATTTGGTGTCATTTAAAAAGCCAGTGTGGCTTTTATTTAACAAGGCTAGGATCAGAGCAGTCGGGCCGCAGCATACATGTTATGGAGGCTTAGACCTTAGTGGGACGTGGACAAATAGCTGTAAATGTATGCCATGCCTGATGCGAGTAGTGCAGATAAAGGATGCTTAGAAAGCTTATATTCATGCAGGGGGGAAGTCGGTATCTCGGTCGTCTCGCAGCATTTCCGAAACCACGCAGTTGTCAAGTGAAATATTATGGAGGAATCTCAGTTTTGCTCTAATACGTCAGTGTGATGAGTTATTAATAGTTGGGCTTGAACGTCGCTGTACCCACAGAATCTGTCACCGAGTGCACACACAACTGCTACGGGAACGGGGAGTGTGTGGCGGGATCGTGTCACTGCTTCCCGGGATTCATTGGGCCATACTGTTCCAGAGGTAATTATGAGGAACATACGTTACGCTGACATACCTGCTGTGACACTTTACACTTTGGCTATGAAATCTAACTGTGTCTCCCCTCAGCCGCCTGTCCAGTTCTGTGCAGCGGTAACGGCCAGTACACCAGGGGGCGCTGTCAGTGCTACAGTGGCTGGAAGGGCACAGAGTGTGACGTTCCCGCCTCCCAGTGTGTCGATCCGCAATGTGGGGGACACGGACACTGCGTGGCAGGCAGCTGTGTGTGCAGCACTGGCCACAAAGGAACCAACTGTGAACAAGGTAAATGGGGAAAAAAAGCTTCCTTTCATTGGATTGAAAGCAGCAAGATGCACCACAGTTGTGTATGAAGCTCAAGGGGAATCAACACAGTCCATTGGTGAAACAATTGGTGTTTTCAACTCCACAGAGCGGATAATGCTTTGGATGTTGTTATTGACACCCTGTGTATAAATTAACTCCCTCTTAGTGTTTAGACCACATGAGGGTACCAGCTGGAATAGATTGTGCAGTGCCCGTTGATGCAGTCCCCTATTGGAACGCGCCACAGTTGAAGACACCTGTTCAAATCGATCAGTCACTGGCATCTGTTCCTCCGCTTATTGAGGAAGAGCTTTTTCTTCTCTGTCGTCAACCTCTTCCAGCTTCCACTTCACTTCAGTGCATTTAACTTTATTGATCTACGTGCAGACAAAAGGCAATCATCAGTTCAGATTTACATGTATGGGTCGCTGACCTTACTCGTAAAGAGATATTGAGTTTACAAAATGAATGTATTGTGGTTTCCCTTGAAGTGAATCCATATGAGCTGGAGTTTCTAGCTCCAAGCTTGCACACAAGGGCCCCAATGTGATGCATGGGCTCAGGTATATAATCCATATCGGTGTCCACGCAGATATGGAAATGCACCAAACAATAAGCTCCAGAGGAACCGTAGCAAATTATCCCTTGTTAGTAATGGGTTGATTATGTTGGTCATAATTGCTAATTATTAACCTAGATCCACGAGTTGATCTACAAATTGATAATAGTAATTGATTACATCTGTCTAGACACTAATTGTGCTCCTTTTCCTAGTGCCTATAATGGAGCATAATTATGCTGTCAGTATATTGGAAGTAGCCTATAATATACTGTAGAGGAGCTAGTTGAACATAGGGTGGAAAATTACTACCAGCTACCGCGAAACACTGCAACAATTTCAGCTGTGGTTCACCAGCCATCATCTGGCGCTGAAACACTTCCACCCTAGCAAAGACTTTTGGCGGTAAGCTGAGTTAAAGTGGCCGGAGTAAATAGGCAGGTTTGATATCCTGTTTTGAAGTGGTAAACTGACATCGCTGTCGTCCTCACTGTGTGTCCTCAGTGGACTGTGTGGACCCTACATGCTCCGGTCACGGAGCCTGTCATCACGGTGATTGCCACTGTAACCCGGGCTGGGGCGGGATCAGCTGTGAGATTTTGAAGAGCACTTGTCCGGAGCAGTGCTCCAGTCACGGCACCTTCAACACCGACTCTGGAACCTGCATCTGCGAGGCCAACTGGACGGGAGCTGACTGCTCCATAGGTCAGAACATGTTTCTTTTCCATGACTTGTGCTACTTTATGGGGACCTTTTATGTCACTCAGGCTGCAACCAGCGTCGTTTTATTTCTAGATTAATCTGCCAATGATTTGTTCCATTAATGTTTTGATCTAAGAAAACAGAGGCATTAATAATATCCAATTCCTCTAAAGCCAGAGTCAACAACTCTGAATAGTTTGCTAACAATCACACCTGGCAACGACCAAAACAAAAGCTGACAAGGAAAAATGTGACAACCTCTGTCTTTTGGTTTTCTTTGATACTAGCACTGAAGCTGCCAAGGATGAACATTTCTACAAAGTCTGACTGTAGAGAGAAAATAATGAAATGGCACATTACACAAACCTGTAATCCTTGAGGTCTTTTATGACATTAATTAATGCAGTGATGCCATTCGAGCCAATATATTTGAACCAAAAAGTGCAGCAGGTTTTAGCCTTTTTTGTGTTTTTGTGGATGTAGTTTCTCTAACAAGAAACTGGCACCAACGTTTTTTGCATTTATTCCAAATAAACCTCCCCCTTGCTGTGCAGTGCACAGACACTGCAGGCACTAGGTGTCCACAACAGCAGCTGCAGTCTTTCATCCCACTGTCTTTATTAACAGGGAGTAGGTTGAAATAATAGTTCTGTGTCCTGTAGTGTGCTGTGTCTATATGCGCGTGTCTTATTAAAGCAATTATTTCAGTTTTAACAGAAGGTATTCATACTCTGTGATACACGTTTTACCAGTATGCACATAAACTGTTTCAGTCGCATGCAGTACAGTCGGTTTTCAGCACACGGTTAAAGGTGGATGAGTCAAATCAGCATTTTTCATCTTCCTCCTGTAGGAAAACAACATTATTAATTTGTGATCCTACTGATTTATAGTCTGGGTGTGCACCAGAAGTGATGAATGAGAGTCTGACTGACAGACGTTTTTCATCGTACGTGCTACACAGTTTAGATATTAGTGTCAGGCCCGGTCATTTGATGAGCTGTAGGTGACGTCTTTCCTGCATCACCTCCAGCTTTACATCAGTGCACCACAACTGTAGATAATGTGAAAGTCTCACTAAAACAAGAAACTCACAGTGACACGCTGCTTTAGGGTGACAACAAGAACACTTAAAATAATTAATATGGGTATTTTAAGCAGTTTGACTAAACTCTCCATATGACAACAACATGAAATGTTTGTTGGAACAACACAAACACACTCGGATGCCTCGAACGGCCTCAGTCCTCTTCCAAGTAGGAGAAGGGAAGTAATCTGAACTGACAACAGGAGAGAAAGTCAAAACAAAAGCTTTCACAGGTTTGAAGCGGCAGATGTTGACATCTGATAGCCAGGAGTCACTCGAGCTTAGGAGTAGTATAACAAGAGTAGTGTAACCGTGGCGAACTTCAGTGGGCTGTCCGGAGACCGTGCGGAACAACATGTGAGGTTTTAGGCTGTTTTTAACAATAGTGATAACGATCAACTTTACGGAAATCTAGCAGCTGTGGTGGGCATTACGCTGAACCTTCCCATGTGCACCAGAGAAGCAAAATGTGAAGAATGGATGCAGTAGATGAATAACTAAAAGTCTGTGATGTAGCTTGAATTGAATTAATGAACTGCTATTCATTATCAGGAAATGTGCAAATCCCTGTGACAGTTACCAGTTTAGGTTTTTCTTTCAGTTTGAGCCTAAATGAGCAAAATAAGAACATCCAACTGCTTCATTATGTTTTGGACTAAATAAATCAAGCTGTGTGTGTGTTCACACCCTTAAAGGTTGGTAATCAACACTTGTGGAAGGAGCTGGTTTGAAACAGCATATGTTAGCAAGGCTTCGATACAATCATACAATACAGCATATGTTCCTTTTTTCAAATTTAACACAAATGTGCGTTTTGTTTTTAAAAGACTTAAAGGTTCGTTTCAAACGTTTTTCCAATAATCTGAATCGTAGCAGCTTTAGTTTTTTTTTTGTGAGACTAGAGACAGTCATGTATTCCCATCTGCTCACAGCAGCGCCTCTTCATTTGGCGCCAGCTTTGTATTCAGCGGGTCTGCCTTCCGACACAGGTAGGTGACATGTTAGTTCAAAGGCTGGCCCCTCCCATCTGTTATCTGTGCTAGAGATTCATGTGATTTATGCGCTTTCCCCCCACTTCAGAATAGACTCATTCTCTGTGTTCAACCCCGAGAGAAGCAAGTTGGCCAGACCTGGCTGCATAAAAGGTCTTTCAGTATTTTTCTTTTGGCTTAAATTCAATAGTAAATTAAATCCTAAGGAGATGTGTTTCTTTACTGTCTATCTCACTTTATTTCCTTTTTTTAGAAAGAGAGGTAATTTGTTATTCCTCTAAAGCTTTCGAAATTCCAGACCCGATCCTCTCACTCAGCAAGACATCTCCGGGCTGTCGATAGAAAGCCTGGCGGGGCCAACCTCAGCGCAGTCCAAATGTTTGGGAGTTTACCCACCTGGTTGGGTGGAGGATTCCGTCTTAATTAACGGCGCAGTTCTTCCCCAATTAAATAAACTTTAATTAACAAGCGCATAGCATGGATCGACTGCACACAACCCCTATCCCGCTCAAGTCAGGGGCATGTTAAAGGCAGATAAACACTTTTGCACTAATGAAAAATTGATTGCATAGATTCTATGGCAAGGAGGGATCCCCATGGAATCGAATGACTCCCCTCCAGAGACATGCTTAATATTCTACAGTGTCTGCTTGGCTTAATCAGAACCATCCAAGGTCTCTCAGCGAAGAAAAACTCTATTTAGGGAGCCTAGAAGCAGCCTTAGTAAGGGAGATGCGTGTGGTTAAAGTAGTGGTTTAGGAAAGCAGATTTTGTCCATGTCTTGTTACATTTCGGGCAGTGGAATGATGTCTCTTGGCTTATTTTCTTTCCCCTGCAGGCTATAACAAGTTGGTCCCGAAAAGTCACAAACTTTCCGGTTATGGGGCTATTTAAATTTCCTGAAATATCTGGTCACTTAGAATTTGAGTTCATACTCGAGCTGGTTTCTCTGGCGCGCAGACAGAAGTCACAGCAAAAAGCTTTACGGCTCTTCTGTTCCGAAACGTCGATCGAAGCTCTCGGTTCCAGTAGATGAACATTTCCCAATCTCGTGCTCAAACAGCCAC
This sequence comes from Microctenopoma steveboyesi, assembly GCA_032359275.1. Classification (NCBI taxonomy): domain Eukaryota; kingdom Metazoa; phylum Chordata; class Actinopteri; order Anabantiformes; family Anabantidae; genus Microctenopoma; species Microctenopoma steveboyesi. Next base: position 16,702,588 of record JAUMHF010000002.1, on the reverse strand, counting down.
GGCTTGTTGAGCAGCAGATACTGTGGAGTGGAGACTGAATTCCTTACCGCTTGTGAATTTAATCATATGAATTATACTTTCTGTAATTAACGCAGTTTCATTACTGTGTCTCTGCTGGTTCCGATGCGCTGTACTTGAGAAAAACATGTTCATCTGACATCACTGTGTCAGGAGATAAGAATCTGCTTAAATTCACAACCCTCACCTCAGTCAGCCACGACTTCCTGCAAACGAGCTTTTGGAATATTTAAAAGCTGAAAAGTGCTTGTTTCTGAAGTTTTTAGATACACAGTAATTGCAGTGTTTTATTGTTCTTGTGCTCTGAATTTAGATTTGTTTGAGCGATGACAGGTTCTGTTTAATTTTTGTGCTTCTGCACTCATGAGAAAATAAAGTGGTCTATAAAATGACTGATAAAGCAAACTTAAAGTGGCTGCAGACTCAGAAATGACAATAATAACCTGCGTCGCTTGTGCGTGGGGGAAAAAAAATGATTGTAATTCGAGGGTTATTCTTTTGACCACACTTACATTTTGAGATAAGCTTTGATGTCATTTCAGATGGTAAAAAAGCGGTTGTTACACTGATTGGAGCCGTTTGCCGATAAGCAACTGAAAGTCCCCCAGAATTTGCTGCTGATTGGAGTTTACATAAAAAAGATCTAGACTAATGCATATATCATCTATTTATCATTGTAAGAACACACATCGAAGCACAATTTGTTCCTCTTTGATATTGTGTTTAAAGTTTTATCTCCCTAACATGCTTTCTAACAAAACCATTATGTTTCGCTTGTTTTAATGCAACACGATTTACAGATTAAATGTCGGCCACCAAGAATTTAAGACACTTTATCATTGCCTGAAGTCATAAAAGTAATAACACTATATATCGAGATCAATATTTTAGAAGAAGAGTTGTTCTCGCTCTTTTTTTTCCTTTTCTTTGTTGTGTTTTTTAGCAGTTGGTGAGATGACATGTTAGTGTTTCGTATGTTTATGTACACATACACTATGTCTGAGAGCAGTAAAATACTGACATGATCAGTGATCAACTACTGCAGAAGCTGTCCTGCAATGTCAGAATTTCCTCTAATGCAGAGAAAGCTATGAAACATTCGCAGATACTGTAAACCTCCTTGTCCACTTCAGCCGAGGGCCTCCACCAGTTTTTAGCAGACATCAGAGAATTTTCGTGGCAGATGCCTCTTCACTGAATACAAAAACAAGAGAGCACAGAAGAAGAAAAAAAGAACAGAAGTGACACGTCTCTGCGGCTTTTTGTTTTGCGACAGAGGTGTGTGTGGTGGACTGCGGTCCCCACGGCTCGTGCATCAGCGGTGTGTGTCACTGCGAGGAAGGCTGGACAGGACCAGAATGTGAGCAGAGGGACTGTCACCCACGCTGCATCGACCACGGAGTCTGTCGTGAGGGCAAGTGTGACTGCCACCAGGGCTGGACGGGCGAACACTGCACCATTGGTGAGCCGCGGTGACACATGCAGCACTGTACACCTACACACACACTTGACAGAAGGGCACGAACTATGGAGGAAAGTCATTTATGAGCAGGCTTAAAAGGGCATCTTTGGAGTGTGAATGTCAGAGTTTTCAGTGCATCTGTTGAATCATACCTACCTGTTCCCTAGCGCGATGTTTTAGAGATGAGTGCTGATATTTTCAGTGCTTAGAAGGAAGCCGCTGTTTCTTGCTCCATCGCATATTGTGATCATCCTTTTTTTCCCCGCTCCACTGAATGCTGATCAGCCTCGCTCAGTGGAGGAAATTAAATAAGCAATTTTGAGACACACCACTCCACCATTTGTATCCGTTGTCTGTTGGATAGCGGCGTCGTGATAATTGACCTTACTTGAGGGAGGTTGCCATGCTTCTGGACTCATTTCTGGAAGATTGGCCTCTTCCACCATTTGTTGATGCTCCAGAAAAACCTCATTAGGGCAGTTTGGTCGTTTTTTTGGATGTATCTCAGTAACTATGAAAGCAAATCATTTTTATCTAGGACTACAAATACAGTTTTTCATATTTTTGCTGAGTTTGCTTTTGTTTTTCGTTAAAATCCTTTTGGTTTAACATGAGATACATCCGACAGGAGAAATCAGTGTCAGAGTCTTGTTTTTCTTTAGTTTATCTGTTTGCTTGTTGCTGCACCTGTTTTCAGGAAGCTGTTTGAATTAATTGGGTATGTGTTCAAAGATATTAAAACATATTAAGTCGTGGCAACAGAGACGGAGGTAATCACAAATGTATTTTCCATTTAATTACTTAAACCTAAAACATCTATCCCACTCAAAGGAAAATGAATATACATTTATTTATTTATATATCTTATACGTTGAGCTGCCTTTTTTCTCCCTGAATCTTTGTTTTTTCAATGTCTCTCATCAACTTTGTAATTTTTCTTTCTTCCATTTAGATGTGCCACCTTTTATACTGCTGAAGTGATGCTCATGTATTAGCTAGTCAAGGGCAGGTATTTAGGGAGCTGAAAAGCCACGGGAAGGCCTCTTTGGAATATTATTTTTCTGAAATGGCAGTGCTTCACCTGGCATTAATGAGTATAATGAGTTCTGAGATGTCACTTCCTATTGACCTTTAGCTCAAACTTCCTCGACACCGTACCCCCTGTCAAAGGTCTTGTAGTTAAACCCTGACACGCTGCGTCAAACAGCATTCCCCCAAGTGTCATCTCCAACCTCTCAATGACGACAAATTCCCTGTGGGGGGGGGGGGGTCTGGTGCTCCAAACTATTGAGCCCTAATTATGTATTTACAAGTTCTCTCATCAGCAATCCCTGGTCCATCCAGCGCAAATCCATCTCTGAGGGGACAGGAGACAGCAGTGAGGGAATTGTTGCAGGGTCACATTCCTGATCGTATTAATCTTTCCCTCCTCAGGGCCAACTGTGCACCATCCATTTCCCCTTTCTTCTCTCCCGTTTAAGGCTCCTGTCAGAAAAGTAACTCCTAGCTTTGGATGCAGTGGGGATGAATAGGCTGTGCGTTACCTTTTCTTGGAGGAACGGGAGCTTATTTTGTCTTTCAAACCCTGAATAACTGCCATTTGCACAAAGCGCCTTTTAATCACATTACATGGCCAGAGCTTGAATAGAGGACTTCCTCGGCCATTCTTTTGTCACAAGCGTCTAGATCCTGTTTTATATGCAAGGCTTAACCCATTGTCGCTGCTTTCTCTGCACTGCAGTTTACCACTAAGGTGTTTTTGATTCGTCTTAGTGTACTGCTGGCTCATTGCTGCGCAGTTGTTGAACTCACCGAAGTGGAGACGACAGTAAAATTGAAAAGGGAGGGTAAAAAAAAAAAGGAAAAAGTTGACTATTCTGCGTCATGATGCGTTCTTATTAAAGTGAGGGCGAGGCTACGTACATCCATGACAAGCAGAGAGTTAAACGTTTTGAAGTAGGCCCAGATGAAACCGGCTCATACCGTCAGGAAACAAAGAGTGTTGTAACACTCAGTGTGTTCTTCTTTGTGTTAGCCCGTCTTGCAAAGCAGATGGAGAGTGGTAACAATGAATATTTTACTCAGCCTGAGATGCTGGATTCATCTTGGTTGCTTCCCATGCACTGAAATATAATCACCGTCCGACGAGCTTTCTCAGAGAAAGAGTTCCACGATGGGAGCATTTATAATTCTGATGAATCACTTGCTGCTTTAATTAACATCTAAACTTTAGGTTTTGTTCTTTCCCCTTACTACGACTGTAAATGTTCTCTTCTAAATCTCCAGCTTCTCTGTCTCTGTCTCTGAAATCAATTTTCTACTTGTTTATTCTATTAACATTCCTTTGCCTAACTCCTACTTATATACAATCTCTTTTCTATTTTGTGTCTGTATGCCTGTCTGCCTACCTATCTTTCTCTCCCCAACTCCCTCTCGGCTTTCATGTACAGCCCTGGATTCCAGAGTATCAGGTAAAAAAAAAAAAAAAAACACTTTTCCCTTTGCTTGAGAATTATGATGATTTTCTGATCCAGCTCAACACCTTTATTTTGCTTAGAAAATGTGAACTCTGTTTAGAAAAAGAAAAAAAATTCGCTCAATCGCCAAAACGGCTGTGATTTACATGCACGGTCGGGACATTGAAATTAGAGCAGAAGCTAAAACGTGGCAAAGGCAACAATAATCTTCGGGGGAACTACCTGCAAAGCCTCTTTTCCAAACATTTAAACCAGGTTGGCAGGTACATCAGCTTTATGCCAGCAGCCCTTTCCACTTTTTTGTGCTGCCTGTAAGTTACAATAAGTAAATGTGTTTGTCAGTCTTAGCTCTCTGCCACCACAGAGATAAGTAATTTTCTTTTCCAAATGTTTTCCTTTCCTCGGTTGTGTAATAGGAGCAGTCAAGATAGGATATAAAGGTAAATTGAACCACTACACCCCCAAGGGAGATTGTCACAAACAATCCCTCCCTGCTCTCTGTCTTTCCTAGCACGGCGTATATACACCTGTTCTATGTCCGAGTCGATCATAATGTTTCTGCTGTGATCCTGCTCCCCTGATATGTCCCCTCATCTCCTGTCCGTCTCGACCAGTTTCACACCAGACACCACGGTCCTACCCCGCCCCCCCCCCCCTCCTTCTGTCTAATTCCCTGTGTCTGCCAGATTAAACGCCCCAAACTGGTGTGGTTTAGTCATGTTTCGGCTCCCTGTCTTCGCCCTCCACTAGAAGGAATGTGATCTGGCAGCAAGTGCTCTCTTTCCTGTAAATGTAGAGACCCCCCCCTTCTCCCCACACTTCTTTCCCTATTTACATATATACGTCCCCTTCCCTTTGATGTTGCTGTTACTTCACATGAGTGTTTCCAGCATCTACAGTGGACTGCTCCTGCTTTAATTATTCCCCGGCAAGGACCAACTTCCAAGACAGTTGGTGGTTTTCAGCCTCTTAAATGGGCTTTGTGCCACTTTTGAACTAGCAAAGAATCCATTTTTATTCAAATACCAGAAAGTAAAGAACTCAACAATTTGGCTCCAGGCTTTAATGACACGATAATTCATGCAATCATGTCAGAAGTGAACCTTGAATGTAAACACAGACCTGATGGGAAGATTTAACTCGCATTGGCCTGTAGCAGCATAAACACCTCAGCGGGCTCCTGCCGTCTGTTGTCTCCCACTTTTCTCTGAACGTGGTCCTGAAGCTCATGTGAAACAACTGTAACCCCTCACACCCTCACCCACATCCCCAGTCCTGTCAGAGGTGTACATACTGTATGTTCACTCAGCACTGTCTTTTATCATTTTTGTCCCTCCTCTGCCCCTGTCCACTCTAAGTGCCCCCCTTTCGCTCTTGTCCTCTCCCTCGCCCTCCCCATGTCCTCCTGATTTCCTCGCTCTGACTCGTTCTGCGGTTTGACACGTACATGATGTGTTGACAGACGGCTGCCCCGGGCTTTGCAACAACAACGGGAGGTGCATCCTGGATCAGAACGTCTGGCACTGCATCTGCCAGTCAGGATGGAGAGGGCTGGGATGTGATGTAGCGACCGAAACGCTCTGCTCAGATGGCAAGGATAACGAGGGAGGTAGGAGGAAGTGAAAGCCTCGTACAAATAGTCTTTTAGCTTCACAAAAAACGTGCGTATCTCGTCGTGTGCCAGACAGAAAATTGACTTTGATGTGGCTCCTTGGTGACAGTGCAAACAAACACAACAAATCAATCATACATAAAACAACACGGGGAAGAATATGCAAATACTGCAGCATAGCAGACTGTTAAACAGCATGTTTTCAAATACGTTGTAGATGAGATTATGTTTCGAACAAGCTCGATTTTTACTAACCTGCTCAACAAAGTCCAGAACTCTTAGGGTTCACATTAGGGGACACGATACTTTCCCGTCAGCTCAGGATCTCTGCTGTCACCGTAACGAACTTAAGTTCACGCCAAGAGTCATCCGTGCGCACCAGAGCCCAGCCCAGTAATGGAGATGCTTGCGCGCTTCCTTCGTCAAACCCTAATGCATCCAGGTCAGCAGAGCTCTTCCCCCCTGTCTCAGCTGTCCCCCCTGTTTTCCAGATGGGCTCATCGACTGCATGGACCCAGACTGCTGCGCTCAAATATCCTGCCAGGGTCAGACCTACTGTCGCGGCTCACCTGACCCCACTGCCATTGCGGGTCAGGGCCAGAATTCAGCCGCACAGCCCACGTCCAAGGGCTTTTATGATCGTGTCAGCTTTTTGATCAGTCCCAGCGGCAGTCACGTGATACCCTGGGATAACCCATTCAACAGCAGGTAAGCAGCTTAACGAATTACTGACAGCTCTTTAATTATTTGGATCACGTTAGCTGTTTGCTGTCTCATTACCAGTGGGGAAGAGGCACCTGTGTTTGTGCAGCCTCTCCAAAACGTCAAACAGTGTCACGTGTCTTTGTCTTTGCAGTCGCAGTGACAAGTGTCTTAACAGGGTTGTTGTTGCCAAGAGCTTCTTTTTTTTTTTACTAGTGAAGATTAGCAGCTCAACAGTGAACTCATTATTTGCTATAAACAGTCCTTCTGGCTGTAAGAGCACGAGGATTAGGTTTCTTACACCATGTGAACAAGGCCATGTGGATTTCCAAATTCTAAACTACAATTTTTGATCATCCACTGGACTGACGATCACACAGGATATTTCAATATCTGAAGCCAGCACACTTAAATAGACTTCCCTTTGATATCAGCTAGAGAGGGTTTTCCTCCCAGAAACTGCCTCTCCAACAGAAAACCGCATTAAATCAGCCCCATCACACTGAGCCAAAAAGTTAATGTTGTTTTGGACTGTAGCATCAAAGGTTTTGTTTTAGGTGATATCACTGGGTGAAAAATCTGTAGAAATGACAGATAGATATGACACCTCTTCTACTTTCCAGTTTCAGGCTTGTTTTTAGTTTGACTGAAGATGCTAACCCTAACCCTACCACTAACCCTAACCCTCTGTCCTGTCCGGTCCAGGCTGAAATACAATTAGCGTCGGCTACAGGACGTGTTGCCAGGACATTTTGTTTCACTTGGAATAAAATGTTGTCGAGTTATCATCTCAAACGTCTTCCTCTGCTCATTTAGTTTGTAACAAACTAGTAATAATAAATATGTTTTATTGTTGTGCTTTAACATTTATGAATGTGAATGGAAACCTGTCACTTTTTTATTCATGACGCTTTGGAGTCTACACAGAAGTTTTATGGTTTTTAGCCGCGGTAAACATTCAACTGCATATTTGATATAAGAGAGAGAAAAAAAAGGCTTTACCCAGGGAAAAGACCACAGTGCTGCATCAGTGTTCAAACCGTGGAGACAGAGTTATATTTTTTACCAAGACCTCGGTGCACTCAGTCCACATCTGTTCAGAATCATGAGTAGAGTTTGTTTTGTGAATGATGGAGAGGGAAATGATTGCCAACTGTGTGCACAAGGCTTGGGGAATATTTCCTCCAATAGTTTAAAGTAATCCTTATGTAAATAGCATGCTTTACTGAAAATATAGAATGAAGCAATACCCCCCCAGTCGGGTTCTTAGTAATCCTCATCCTCATTGTCTTCAGCTTACTGTCGATTTCATGTCTGGCAGTGGCATTAGCTCTCTTGCTCGGAATATTCATTTGCTTTTTTATCTCCTTGTAGAAGTTAGTTTTATAGTCAAAACATTGCGGTGCATTTGAGACGCTCAGCAAACATGCCTACAACTAAATAATTTTTTTTGTGGTTGTATCTTATCGGCCCAAGCACCGCACGCTTGAAAAAACTTTTTCCCGAAGAGTCACGTAACGAAGTAGAACACAGCAGTCGCGGGGTTTGTTTGGAGACTCACATTTTTTCAAACATTCATTGGAGGTTATAGGGTGAATAATTTATTGACAGTCTTTGCAGGGTATACATTATAAAAAAGTCCCTGACACACTGGAACAGTGGCAGCAGTGACTGTTAGGGCCTAGTATCTCATATCTACAGCACAGGGATGGAAACAGTAAGAGGTCATCGCTCCGCTTCTGTTTTCTTAAAGAAGCGGTTGTATAAGCCAAGGGAAAGCCAACCAATTTCAGTATGTGGTCAAGTTTCAGAAGTCGGCAGTAAACTTGTATCTCGTATAGCACAGTGAATAAAACATGTGTTGTTGTTTTTTTGTTCTGCCGCTATTCCCTCAGCCGTATCACATGTCCCCACACAAGTCTCCCAGTGGGTTTTCAGATGGTGTTTTTCTACAGCCAGCGTGAGACAATGACAGATAAGAATGCATGAATTACATGATTCATTTCTGGGGTCTCGGCAGGTGGTGTGACTCTGCGTTTGTTTGCGGGTTCAGCTCTTGTAGCATCCGTCTGCCTCTCAAAAGATTAATAGAGACACGGGGAAAAAAGAGTGAACCTTCGCCGAGGCTCTTAAGTGGCCTTGTTCCCTGAGCCGGTAAATAAAGGATGGGAGAGAGTTGTGCCAGGCGTGGAGCGGGAGGGAAATAAGAGGGGCCTAAGCTGTTGATCATCCCTGTCTCATATACGTAATGACCCGGAGATAAAGTGGCAAAATGAGACATCTTTTGCCCACCAGTGACAAATACAGAGGGAATGCTTAAAATTCTGCTCTATGGTTGAGAAGAGGGCAATAATTAAATGTTGATGGAGAAATATAGCAATGTCTCCCCCTCTTACCTTCAAACAAAGGGCCGACTTAACAAATTACTTGACACTTAACAATATACGAGGGAGAAGCAGCGTTAGGCAAGTTTTACCTGAAGGGCATGCAGTCGCGTTGAATAATCGCAGAGGATATCTGAGGCTTTAATCATGAATGAGCCGTCCACGCCTGTGATTTATGAAGCAAAAATGCCAAAGAAAATACAGTTTTCTAGGTGAAGCCAGGGGAGGGGAGGCTGGAGGTGGGGAATGTTTTGACCAGAAGTAAATCCGTTTGCCAGCAGGAAAAAATGTGGGTGGGGAAAGTGAATGAGTAATCCCCCCCCCCCCCCCACTAGATGAACTACCATAGAGGTGCCTTTAAGCGAAGCATTTAACCCCCCCACCTGCTCCCACGGCACTGCTCTTGGCCAACAGTTGGAGGCTGGCTGTATCAGGCAGTGACTCGGTGGGAATGTACCTAAAAAACGCAGGTGGGAAACAGGGTCTTCGTTCTTTGTCCATGTCAAACAGTCGCATTTAGACCGCTGAGCGTTTTGTATCTCCACTAGTTATCACTTCACCTTCCTACACTGCTGTGGCTTCAGCATTGTGCTTCCTTTTTCAGACCCCCCCCACCCCTTTTTCTTTTCTCTGTAATAGTTTGCCTCCAGCATGGCATTTTGTTGTTTTGAATTTGTATAAAGTGCCTCTTGACACCTCAGCCGCTGAGCTTTGCAATCTGCAGCCACGTCGAGGAGCTCGTTCTCATAACAATACGATGGTTGCTGATATTATTATTTATTAAGTATTACCACAGACATTCATCACACCAGTGAGAAGAAGACATGTGTGACGAAGAAAAAGTTCTGGAATCACATCACTGTGCATATTCCTCAGATATCTGACTGCTGGGTGTTGTTTCCTACACTTATTGACTTTGAAGGCTCATAATTTATAGTAACTGTGAATGATGCTGGCTGATGTCCTGTGTGTTTTTCCTGTTCCGGCCTCATGAACTGAATTGCCCTTAGCACTATAGCATTGTATGTTTTTTTTTTCCACATAATAATGCGTTTAATAAAAATTGGGGCTTAGGTGTGAGAGAAATTGCATCCATTAGTGTGCCCTGGTGGAATATAAATGCTGCAGTACATGCAAAAAAATCAAAAACAGTCCTCGATGTCTTGGAAACCACATCCCACCGAATTATGGGCTTTTAAAAGCAGTAAACAGGCACTGAGAGGTTCTCTGTAAGGCGGCATTTCATGACTAATAACCACTGGCGCGCACGCGCGTGTGTGTGTTTGCAACGGTCAGTAAATCATAAGTCACTGCTTATGCTGCTGGCAAACCGATGACAGTTGTTAGCAGCATCGATGCCGTCGCTGCTTGTTGACGCCCGGCTGGCGCATTGTGTGTTCACTCGACCCTTTCTGTATTTGTTTGCCCATACAGCCTGGCATCAGTCATCCGGGGTCAGGTCCTCACGGGAGATGGGACGCCGCTGATTGGAGTCAACGTGTCTTTTCTACACTACCCAGATTACGGCTACACCATCACCCGGCAAGACGGCATGTAAGGCAGCCTCTGCATCAGTAGGTGCAGCATGCGGGAACATACAGCAATCCATCTGCATTCATCCACACGGATTTACATGTCTGAATAATGCGCTCTTGTTGGCAACTTGGCCTCTAGGTTCAACCCTTGCCCTCTCCATTGTTTATTTATGGCAAGCATTCCTGTCCCCAGACTGTGTGTGGAAAAATGTCGAAAAAGCCATCCAGCAGTGGGAGAGTCTTCCTGGCAGTCACCCAGGAAGCGCTCAAAACAAATCGAAACAGCAGCATATTGTGCCCTAGAACAATTCCTCATGCAAATGTCACAGTGGTGGAGGCCATGTTGGACCGAGCTGTTTAAAATGCATTGAATCAGCAAGGATAGAATCAATCTGCCCGTGGTGTAGTAAAACATGGGATTACGGTCTGACCTTCTCCTGCTATTACCACAGACAAGTCCTTAATAATGGGGGTGCAAAAACATACAAGACAAGCGCATGTCACATATTTTACAGGCAGGGTTCACTTCGGGTGGGTTAAAGGTAGGTTTTATTTCGCAGATGCTCGACCGAGATAGTGACGCAGGCCACTGTTCAGATTCAGCTTTTAGAGATTGTGTTTATGTGTTGCCAAAGTGGAATAAAACGGCTTATGAGAGGCAGAGAATTGTACAGCTGTTGTTATGAAGCACAATCCCTAGGTCTCCAGATAGCTGAGGATTAGCTGATTTCTTCAGATATTCCGCCCTGTAACTCTTCTGACAAGAAGCGTGATAAATGGTCGGGGATAATCACACTTGGTTAGCCAACAGATCCGCTCAGAAAGGCGGGGACAGCATCAAAGCTTGGCCTCTTGCAGCTGTGAGCTCCCCACTGCCCACAGTGGAGAGAGCTCGAGAAGGAAGCTGTTCTAGGTCAGCTGCACAGCTTGGCTGCTGGCGTGTGTGTGTCATCCTGGGTGTGAGTGCGTGCGCGCGAGACGTGCATAAGCATTCAAATCAGTGAGTGTGTGTCTTTGTGCATGCAGTGTCACCACACAGATGCTTTACCCCCTGGGTAGTGGAGCTCGCCGAATATATAGAGCAGCACTTCAAAGAGTTGCCCTTCATTTCCAAACCACTAACTTTTCCCTGAGTAATGTTGTACTAATTAAAACCAGTTCACCAGAGGAAACTCCCAAGACTCAAGACTCCCAACCAAATTCAACCCTGAAGTATCTTCTTCCACCACGTCTGGTTAAACAAAAGTCATAAATTAGATCCAGTGAATGATAATGCATGAAGGCTGTACAGAGGGAATACAAGTCCTCTCTTCCACTGAACAAACATCCTCAAATAAATATTTATTATGCTGCATAAGAAACTTAAAAATGATAGCGGTGTGCGTTTTGGACTTCCTTCTGTGATAATAACGTCTTACACGGCAACTTTATTGGCAGCGATACGGTAATATTGCGAAACTGGGAAGAAAAACAAATGACATCCCGTGGGGCCCGAGTCCTGAGACAGTCTCAAAGGTTTCCGTCCAACACGCTTCACTCTCTGCTGATTGTACTGTAATTGCAGAACAGAGATTTATTTGGACACTGTAATTATTGATGAAGTGATAGCCAGATCTATGAAAACAGGACCCAACGGTAACAGCTTTGGCAGATACCTGTGAATGTAGTGTATTTGTGGTTGTCATTTTTCCGTTTCCATCACCGTGTGTTAAGGTTTGACCTCTTGGCCAACGGCGGCGCTTCCTTGACGCTGCGTTATGAGCGGGCCCCGTTCCCCACATTGCACCGCACAGTGTGGCTGCCTTGGAATGTTTTCCATGTGATGGACACAGTGGTGATGAAGCGAGAAGAAAATGACATCCCCAGCTGCTATCTGACTGGCCTGACCAGACCCAATCCCCTCATCGTGGCCACGCCTCTCTCCACTCTATACAAGACCTCACCGGAGGACAGTCCCATCATCCCCGAAACCCAGGTGAGACTGCTGACATCAAATTACGCCTCTTTTATGGTCATTTCCGAATGGATTCTCATATCTGATTGTTTTTACTCACGTGAATAATTTGACCAATGTTTGATCCCAATTTTACAGGCTTGATACACAATACACAAGCACAGTGATAATGGAAATGCTGTTATCTTCCGTTTACCATAGCTTCCCCCGCTTATTCCAAACGTAGTCAGATTTGCCTTTCAGTTTGCCTTTGAGCTTTGATTCAATTCAGGCATCTCCCAAAATACTAAGCCATAAATTGTCTCACAGCAACACTGATAAATTCTGAGGTTACATGCCTCAGGATTTGGTTTGGATCCACTTGGCCCAAATCAGAGTTGAAAATCCCTAAATGCAAATTGTGATTCTGCAGCTTCTGCTGTTTAAACTGATTAGAAGAAATAGATCTGTGTTACATTTTAAGGGAAAAACCCAAATTGCTTGGACATGCTTCAGAATGAGCATAGTGGCAGGCTCCAGAGGGAAAGAGTAAGACTTGTAAGTTATTAGACTTATGATGTTCAAGCATTTTTCTCACATAATGAAGAATTCATTTATTGCCCGTGGAGCCTCGATTTGCATATGGACTAATGTAGCCTGATTTGGTGCAAGTCAGAACTTAATATGTTGGCAGCTGAACATAAGTTCAACATGTCTGACTGTGGAACAAAGAAGGGATCCTGTCAATGACTTACAATATGTATGATGTGTTTATGTATAAATAATGTTTCATTAAAGTTATCCATATATATATATATATATACTGTATATACTACGGTGCATTCCATTCTAACGTTATTTCCGTCTCTACTTCACACTGTGTACTTAGCACCAGTCTGACTGCTAATTAAACTCACAGGTTCTTCATGAGCAAGTGGCCATACCCGGCAGTGACCTCAACCTGGTCTACCTGAGCTCCAGGGCAGCTGGCTACAAGCCCATCCTCAAGGTGCTCCTGACCCAGGACCGTCTCCCTTTTGGGCTGATGAAGGTCCACCTGATGGTGGCCGTCATGGGCCGTCAGTTCCAGAAGTCTTTCCCTGCATTCCCTGACCTCTCCTACACCTTCATCTGGGATAAAACAGACGCCTACAATCAGAAGGTCTTTGGCCTGGCAGAGGCTGTGGGTGAGTTCCCGCTGTGAAGCCGCTGACGGAAGATGTTGTATAAGCACAGTTTCACTGTCAGACTACCACACGGCCCACACTGCCACACCATCTTCAAGCAGTGAACCCTGGTTGAACTTCTGAGGATTGATTTTTCATTATTTATTTTTTAAATGAAGCATTATTCAGCCAGGGACTGACTTTGTTGTGCAATACAGTTTTAGCAGGTGGTGGTAAAAGCCTGAAATTCCCCAGTGCTGCATTTTTGAAGGCCACTGCTCTTTTGCTGACTTCTTTGTTTTGCATGTATGATCCTTCATCAGCACTGCACTGACAAAAATATTGCCTATGAGGCAGTGGCCCAAAGAAAACACCAAGGAGTCAATAAGCCGAATCCAAATGACAAATAACAGCAGATTTATTTGGTTGGATCAAATCTAACCGACTGCCTTGAGAAACTATGAGTCAGAATGTATGTGGTTGATTGATGTAAATAAACGGATTCATCTTCCGAATTATAGTGCATTAAGGTGCTATCTTATTATTTGTAAACCTACATGCAGTAATATTTCTGTAACTAAATAGTTTTTAGGAATCTTTGAGATTTTATGACACACATTCATACGGCTGTGACTGTTGGGTAGCATTTACCACATTTACGATGATGCGCCGCGTCTCAGCTCTTGCTCTTTAAATCATTTGTGCCACTTTAGACACAATCTCATGTCATGGCTTATTTGCATTTACACGAGATGAAGCGGGAAAATGAGTGGCGAGCACATCAAATACAAACTGCGCAGGTGAGAGACAGAAACCCCGCGGGTCTTGTGAAATCATCCCAGCTGGAGCAAATTACATAGTCATTGAGAAAACAGAAACGGCAATACAGAAAAAAGCCACCAACGTGGGCTGAATGTCTCAGAGCCTGGAGGCCTCATTTCTGCCATAAGTGGCGGGTAAGGTGGCTGCAACCTTGCTTACCACAGGTATCTGCTGTCATTACTTACAGTGTCAGTGGGATATGAATACGAGTCGTGCCTTGATGTGGTGCTTTGGGAGAAGAGGACAGCGGCGTTACAAGGCTACGAACTGGATGCCTCCAACATGGGAGGGTGGATGTTGGACAAACACCACGTCTTGGACATACAGAAAGGTGAGAAACACTCGTACACGCAGCATACACGCGTGTGTGCATGTGGGGCGGGAGGATGTGGCTTCTCGGGGTTACAGGTAGGTGGTCTTTACCCGGAATCACCGCAATAAATGCTCGAATCAAAATGAAATATGGTTCGTCATCCCATGTGCAGATAATAGAAGAGTTTTGAAGGACCGATCCTTCACGGTAATGGCAGAATAAATCAGCGAGTAAATCACCAGGGTGCAGGACTCGCCACGAATCCACGCTGCTCAGCTATTTTAGGAGGACAACAGCTTTTTGACTGCTCACGGAGGCTTACGCCTTTGATGAACAGGCGTCACGTCGCATTAATTCAACAGACTGAATTCATTTCTTGCTCCGTCATCATTCAGAACTGCTTAATTGCCATGAATGGACATGAGTTTGTCTTTGTCATGCTGGTGCAGGGACATGAGAAACTCAAATGTACATGATGTAACATTCGCATACATATAGAGCACTGAGTCACCGCCAAGTTACAGGACCAGGGGGTCAGACAGCGTAATCTGGAGAATTCAGTGTTATGTTACAAATGCGCAGGCAGTAATATGACTGCAATTATAAGAAGTGGGCCTGGGGGTAGTGTGCGTTGTCAGTTTGCCGGGCTGCTGTTTTGACATTAAGCCCACTCCGGCTCACAATTGTTGTTCCAGTTGTCCAACATAATTTGTCTCCCTTTCATCTTGAAAATAGTCGAGGTTACAGCCATGGCCTTGAGCACAGTCCTGAGTCTCACACTGCAGGACTGGAGCTGGTGTCTGGATATCTAGGTTTGTGTCGGTTTGTTTAGTGTTTGTCTACGAATGTTTCATGCAGCATTTTAAAATGTACAGTAACCGAACCATGCACTGGGTGAACTCGCCTACTTTGCATTTGCAAAGACGCGAATGGATGGTCAGAGACGCACAAATCAAACATTCAAATAGCATGGCATAGAGATAAATATAGTTTTTTTTCTGTTTCCCTGGCAACTAACAGAATACTGTATATTAGAGCTTACATGAACAACAAATACATCGGAGAAACTGGCAATTATACCTGGAGTAATAATTTGTGTCTTTGAGTCTGGGGACTTTCTTTGATGTTCCCTTTAGAGATGGCATCAGTGCTGAAGACCCAGGCTTGGTTATGATTGATTTTTCCTCCGATTCAACGTTATATTTTATCACTGGGGGAAAATGTGAAGCAGTACAAATGTTACAGCTGATGTTGTTTGTAGATGTGCATCAGTTGTTTTCTTCCTGGTTCCTACACAGTTATATAACGCTCATTCGCGTGTGTTTATAGCGTGTGAGTCAGTTTGGCATTGGAGAGCATGTTGCGGCGTGTTTAATATTTACATTCTAGATTAGAATTGTCCTGAAATAGTGTAGTGGGGCTGTGTTCCAATTTCTAAGCCTTAAATGCAAAAGGAAAGTTTCACTGAGAGACTTGTTTTATTTCAGTGAACATGTAGGTTTATCAAAGTCTCCCTCCTTGGACTGTAGTGTAACATGAACTATTCCTTTACATAATCATCAGGAGGAGGCGATATGACCCGATATGCTATAATATCAGCATTAACTTCTGAAAAAAACATTATCAAGCAGTCCCTGCCTACTTTGCACCAGCTTCTCCCTCTTCAGAGTTTGTACTGTACACCCACAGTAACTCACTCAGGAATCACACCCCTCATCTGTGAGTATCATGCTTTTTCTGAGTCACCTGCCTTTTTCCAGAGATTTGGAGAGACTGGAGCACAAATAAAAGGTAGTTTCTCGAATAACAGCAAGAATTTACGGATGTATCTGGAAGCTGCTTCGTAGTAAAACCTTCAGCCAGTAATTAATATGTCCAATGTATATGGTTTCTGTAAAATAATTTCAGAATTAAATGTCATCTATTTTCTTTGGCTGATACTTGGTAAAGGTGCTGTGTTCCCTCAGTCTCTTCTTGCATCAAAACACAGAAAACAAGCTGACAATTCTCATTTTCAGAGTTCCACATGTTGAATATGGTGATTTGTTTGAGCCGTTGAGCCACTCAACACATCTTCCGCACTCACCTGCATAAATGTAGCTATAGCGCACCGCGAATCTTCGGCCTTGTCTATTGAGGTTTATATAAAGCTCAAAGGTTGTCCACATAACCCCTGAAAAGGTCCGTTTTAAAGACGAATGTTTGTGTAACTAGAACTTCATTCTGCCTACTTCTTTTATAGCATGTTACATATACACCCACATTTAGCAGGGGCAATATTATTCATCCCACAATACTCAGTGGGGTTGCACAGTAGTATCATCCATGTGTTCTGCATGTATGACAGTCGCCTCACATCTCAGAATCTCACAACAAACTGCCTTTTGTTGGAGTTGATGTAGAAAACACGTCAGGGAACCAGTTTTAGAGATAGACTCCTTCCTTTACTTTGTTTAAACCTTGATGCCACTTGTCCTGATTCTTTGTTGAACATTAAACGAACAGACATGGAGCCCATTGCCGAACCCAATCTGTCAAGCCATCTAGAGCATGAAGTTTGTGAAGTGTGCAAAAGAACACTGAAATGTGCCTCTAGCTTCACTGCTGCTGGCGTGTTGCGTTTCATCCCACCTGTCTTAAAGTATAGCACACCCATCTGCAAAGCCCTCACCGTGGCGGCATCACAGTTGGAGTTCGAGTTGTTGCGGGATGCGTTTGTGATCAACAGATAGGTGCGAGCATGTGTGATATGCTAATACGCGCTGCATCCTTTATTAGATTGAGCTGTGCTGTGTCTGAACTTATCAGAAAATTGAATGTCACTGTGCATGAACATCATCATGTGAAGGGCTGTACTTGTACTCAGAAGCCGTGATGACAGAATAAAAACAACAACCAGATGGTGTCAAGTTTGCTTTTTCTGTCATGGCGTTGAATGTTGCAGTCTCCCTACGGTGTTTTCACACTTCCTGATACAGCACTGCCCTAAATTAAAAGCAATTTTAGCAAACTTGCAGTCTCATTTACCGCTCTCTGACAACAGCTTAATCAATGGGCCAATGGGTTTCATTCTACAAATCCTATTACAGTGGTTCAACCCAAAGACGGGGAGCTCTGTCAGACTGTGAAATGTGTTAGTTAATAAGGCTGGAATGCTGCATTATACACCTCTATCTCTAATCTCGTCTGTCTTTGCCCTCACACATATTCATTTTTATTACCGGGGTTGTGAGTAGGCTCCTAGTTTCATCCTGTTGCGTTTTCTCAATCTGAACTGAATTATTCAGTCTTGTATCCAGGCACTTGCTGACATTTGAGATTTATGGCCCACGTGAGTTTTTGGGCAAGGAATGCAGTTCAATATCCTTGGTAGGCATGAAGATGAATCCAAATATCAGTGTTTGCCTTCGTTGCTGCTCCAGTATTGATTCTCCAGTGCTGTAAACCTTGACTAATGTCCTCACCCAACATGTTAGCTGCACAGCGGTTTAACTCCAGACCTCCTGCTTCATTTCCGCAACACTTCCAACATCTGAGGACTTTTTCTCTCATCATTTGTGGCAAAAGACGTAAACGTAGCCTTCCTCTCACTGCCTCCACTCCACAGCCTGTCAAACTAGATAAGGCAAATTGCTGGTGTCTGTGCTCCAGTCATGTCCTTCTACTTTCTTCGTTGCAAGTGGATATTCCTTCCCCTCAATCTGCAGCTTGTCTCTATCCAGGGTAACATAGCAGATTTTTACTGGACACAGGCAGAGATCTCAGAGTGCACTTACTGTATAGCCCTCGCACACACACACACACACACACACACACACACTGCGTTGGAAGCATTGAGTGGTTACCTGCCCATTTTTAGCCTCTATCGCGGTGGATCAGTGAGACCCGGGGTGGTATCTTAGAATGACACAGTGCAAAGGAGAGCAAAAAAGGACGGGATGCAATTAAGACACATTCCTGCTCCTCCCCTACCAATCTCTGCACTCTCTGTGTGTCACCAAGGTGACATTGCTCGGGGCGCTCCAGTTTTTTTTTTTTATCAGGTATGGAGGCTCGGCCTTGAATTTGTACCATTAATCATCTCGGGAGCTATGATGTCGGCATTAAAACATTTTTTCACTACATGACTCAAATTGGCCTTTTATCAAAGAAATTATTACCTTCTGTCATGATTCTAAGAAAGAAATCAATTCGACAAACGGTCATCAATGAGTGAATACGCTCATTCAGAGAAGGTGGAAAGGTGGCTTTGTAGACTGGGGCAGTGTAATGAGGAATTATCACTTCCATATGCTAGAGGTAGGCGCAGTATGTGAATAAAGCAGAGCAACAGCAATTTCCACTCTATGCTCAGATATTTCTGCATTGAGTCCTTTTCAAGTTTTCTATTTTCCTCTTTATTCTCTGATAGAAAACAACCTTCAGTTTGCTCCTTGTCTCTATAGTCACATTCTCGATCATTTATTTCTAATAAATGGCTTGGATTGCTTGGATTGTTTTCAACATCTTTCAGGTATTTTTTGCCAAATTCCACGCTACTTTGAGAGTCTGAACATTTAATATCTGTGTAAATGCCGCGTGGCATACAGTTATAGAAAGTATAGAGAGTTAGAAAGAAAGGGAGCAGATTCTCACATTCTCGCTGTGCCAAGACAAAACTGATTTTTGTCTTTCGCAGACTTTCATCCAAAAAAAATCAAACACGCCTCCACATATTCATTTACTGATCAATGAGCAGACACATGCCTAATGGTTGATCCATTCAGCTGCCATACTTTGACTTGAAGTCTCCTCTGCAAAATCTGTTGTGGAAGAACTAGTTTGTCTCAGTCTGTGCAGAAAAATAGAACTTTGCCAAAGTGTATAAAGTATATTTACGCTTTTCTTACATAACCGTGTCTTGTTTTTGTGAAAGTTTTGCTTGCTGTTTTATATTTGATATCCAAACTCCAAGCAGAGTGAAGTCAAAAGTATAAAATATTTACCAATACATGTTTAAGGATTTTTAGTCTGGATACTGTTACTGAGTCGCCATTTGCACCGTGGGGCACTAGATAGTCAGAAGCCACACTCCCATCAGGACTGCTCTCCAGCGGAGACGTTACAAGCTTGATCCTCGGAACAATCATCAGCAGTAATGCGTCATGACCAAGTGTCCTTAGGGCAAGAAAACTGAACGTCTATCTGTTCACTCGCTGCACGCTGAAGCACATGCGAGCGGCAGAAGTTGCATATGTATGAGAAAATGAAAGTGAGAGCGCATTATGCGCGTGGACTGTTCATGGTAGCAGCTGAGGATTGATTTGTCTGTTTAATCCATTCCATTGTCTGATAGCCTACAGTAAGACGTGTGTGAGCACTGTGGTGGATGTGCAAACAGAGAGAACCAAGCAGCTTCCAAAAATGACCTGAGCATTAAGTGTTTTTCACTTTTCTGAACATCAACCAAACTGCAGCAGCTGATGCATGCCCCACACAGTGCGTTAGGCTGCTGGATATTAGAAATGTCATTCCTGAGAGAACGTTAAAGACTTTTCACACAAACGCATATTAATATTCCAGGCACATTACACAGCTTATTTGTAACTGTGTTTCTGGGTGCTGCGTCAACCTTTCAGCTCAGCGAGTGTTTTCATCAGACTGTGCGTTTCATTCAGTGAGCAGACACATGGATCACAGTTCAATTAAAGTCCCAAGGTCGCACGTTTGATGGCGTCACGCATAAAGCAGCTCCCCAGACCTATTTGTCTTTGTTAGAGGCTCATGTATAATGCTTTCGGATACAAAAGAAGGATTGGTCAGATTGTCCTGTCAGGAGTCTCACCAGACCGTGCCTTCATTTGGATTTACCCTTCAATCAATTAAATCAATGAAAGGAACTAATCAGAGAGGGGACAAGCGTCGCAGCCGCACGCTCGATTTCACCTTTGTGGAGGGTTACGATGGCGATGGCTTACGGGATAGCGCTGTGGGTGAACGACTTTATGTGGCCATCCATTGGTGTCATAGATTCTCTAATTAGGTGTGAACCCCAACAAGTTGCTTGATGTGATTAATTAAGTGCTTCTAGCATGTACTTCTTATCTTTGATGTGTTTTCTTTCCTCTTTGAAGAGACTCCCACTACTTTACTTTACTTTACTTTACTTTGCTTGGCAGACGCTTTTATCCAAAGCGACTTACATGGAGCTAGCGCTTGGTGTCTGGCTCAGGGACACACCTGGCAGGGGATAGGTTAGGAGTCAGACGGGGTTCGAACCTGCGACCTTCTACATCCCAGTCTGACGCTTAACCCATTGAGCTACCAGGCCGCACTATGCCAGTAACCCTCTAAAACGCCAGTTATATCTGCTTCTCGTTAAACTATCCATCTGTAGTGACTCACCAAATTTACAGTGGCCGCTGAAATCTATACGCTGCTATTAGAGTGTGGGCCACTGCACCGTGTTTGCGGTTATCAAAATGGGCCCCCTGTCAAATAAAACAAATATTATTTTAGACTAAATGGGCTTCAGCTTTTGTGGAGTGTTTCCAAGAACCCATTGATGTGGTTCTATAATAATGCATGGGACTGAATGATTAGATAATATCACTTAAATTGATGTCTGCCTGTTGATGCCCGTGTGCTGCCAAACACCCACTGCTCTATTTAATCTGATCATTGTCTGATGTTTTCTCAAAATAACTGAAAACTCACAAACCGGCATTTCATGGCTTTTCCAAAAAAGCGTAATAATCATATATCCAAGGGCAACTTAAAAACAAAAGCGATGGAAAAAGAATAAGCAATACTTTGGATACAATTCTAAATGAAAGTCATTTTCCATCCTTAGTTTGTATAACATCACACATTTGTCTCTTTTTAATGATGACATATTTTCTTGTTAGTTCTAAAGGAGGGCAGTGACCTTTGTGAACTTTTAAATGGCATTTAAACAGACTCAGCTACTGTCCACTTAACAACCGCAGTGAAATAAATGTATTTATATATCGTGCACATTAAGCTATTGCAGATAGCTATACGGTTGTTTTTATAGCAATTATTAAGCATATTTATGTGAAAAGTTATATTAATGTGCCTCATTCTACTGTATTTATCTCATCGTAGCCAAGTGTGCTGTTTTCATCTATCCCGTTGTTGTGTTTTTTCAGACAGTTAAGAAAAAATATGTTTAATGGTTTTCTTTAAAGTGTTAGATGAGAAGGTCAAAACAACTTCTCTGTGATTTTTATATTTTATAGTGTCCACACTGGACAATTCTGAACCTCAGACACATCTAGACTCACTATTCATCTTCTTTCCAGTGCTGTCTAACTATCAGCTAGAAAACAATCGAGGGTACATTTATTTACAACATTCAGTATTATGTTATTGAGTGAATTGCAGTTATCTGGTACCAGGGAAAAATCACCAATCATGCTTGCTCTACTGTAAATAACTGGTATTTCGTTTCCACAGGCATTCTTTACAAAGGCAGCGGGGAGAACCAGTTCATCTCTCTCCAGCCCCCTGTGATCTCCACTGTCATGGGGAATGGTCGTCGCCGAAGCATCTCATGCCCCAGCTGTAATGGACAAGCTCAAGGCAACAAGCTGCTGGCACCGGTAGCTCTGGCATGGGGCACCGATGGAAGTCTGTACGTTGGAGATTTCAATTACATCCGCCGCATCTATCCGTCTGGCAATGTGACGAGTATAATGGAGTTCAGGTAAGATAAAGGTCTTTTTTTCAAGTGTATGTTACTCTGATTAAAAATGAATGAAAAATGCGAAATGTGAAGATGAATGTTATTTATGTTTATATATTTTAACGTCTGAAAGCTGCAATTTACACCTTAATTCATTCTTTTAAGGCATAAATATATTTAATTAAAATAAAGTGAACGGCTTCCATTTCTGCATTTAGTCCTTGGTAAGGGAAGGACTAAAGGGCAGGGTGGACAGACTTTCAGTCACATACATCTTTCCTCACCCATAGAAATTTGAAATCGCTTCCCTATCCATCTCCATAATTAGGATAGACATCCTGTCTTCAGCGTGTAATTGGGATGATTTACACCCTCATGCCAAGCTGGCTTCTCTCAGCAATGACTCTGATTCAGCCATTTGGCTTATTTCACAGTGGCAGATGTTGATTACATGTACATTGGGTCACCATCCTCCTTTAGCCACATACACGACAAACATATGAAAACTGCTCTGAGGGGACATAGGTCACAAAACAGTAGTTTAATATGAAGCGGTTTGTAAGTCAGTGTTAGGATCGTACGAGATGAAATCAAAAAATTTGAGTGAAAAAGAAATGGCAAATGATTGAGATAAATCCCACGTGTGGTCTAATCAGCCACGTGATGAGTAGTCGTAGCAGTATGGATGGGAAGCGGTGTGCTGCAAAGCAGCACTGCGTGCTCAGCAGCACTTTCCTAGATATACAGGGTTATAAGAAATGATTTGTGTCTCCGAGCAAAAATGTTACTCCGTTTACAACGAGAGAAAAACAAACCACCACTACAGTTGGAACACTTGACATAAAAGACACCCCAAAGACAATTTGAGTTCATAGTAGGTGGCAGTCGCAGTGCAGATTTACACCAGCGCAGACGAAAACGAGTGCAGGTGAAATATATCATATCTTCATTGCGCGTTGAATATGTTCTCTTTTCTTTTTATGTTAGTCTCTTTCAAACATTTAAAGACCAATGTGGTTTCAGGTCTTGGTTTGCAGGATGCATGCTTGCTGTCCAAATACTCCATATGGGATTCTCTAAACCTCTTTCAACTGCTGTTAGCGTAAAGTCTGTATTTAGATTCTGGTTAGAGTGGCCAAAGTAACAAGTGGCAGAATCAATATTTCAATAGGAGTGGTCAAATCGAGAAAAACAGTGGTAATGGAGGATGGAGCTGTATGGAGATAGGAGTACACGTTTTCCTCCCTGTGGGCTGTAAGTCTCGGCCACAGTGCTGCCTCTCCACTTTCTGCCAAATGAACTGTCATTGCCTGCGACTTTCTCTAATGGCTGTGTTGATTCTTGAGAGGGATACTTTGACTTTTTGACTTTGAGCAGCACCCGCTTCACTTATTTCTTATGGTACTCCAACCACAACTGGTAGTAACTGGACAAATAACAGCTTTGAACGTGAGAAGTAAAAGTATCCCTTTCATATTTACCAGTTTCAATGTGTTAATTCTTCTCCCTCTTTCCCCGTTTCCTATGTTCCCTGTCATAGAAATAAAGACTTTAGACACAGGTAGGTGTATTATCTTTGCCTCTATACATCACAGTGTGAGTAACTTTTCCTTTTACAGTCACCTTTAGCACCAGTGAATACAAATAGTACAAGAAACCAATTACAGCTTCATAACATCTATGGAGAGGAAGAGTATATTGCTTGAATAAGGGAAATGTGATTTCAGGCTACATGGCTAGAACCTCCACTTTATTAATTTAAAGCATAAACCTTTAACAAATAGAAAATAAGTTTTGTAGAAATATATATATGATGTATACCATCTACATATATAATTTAATGCCATCCAATTCAGCGTCGCTGTACCAAACATTACCGCTGCAAAGCTTCTAATTACATTTCCAGTGATGTTGCAGGCGGACGTTTTTATCTGCAGGGACACATCTGTTTAGTATTCATGGTTAGGAGAACAACATCATTCATTCAATCATGTGAGGACACAGGTCGATGGCAACGGAGTGGTGTCCCAGCGGTTAACTTGACCAGAAGTGCCGGAGTTGCTCCACACAGTTAAATGAAATAGGCATATTACACAAGGTTATCAAGATTAAGGCTCTGGCGTGACTACATAATTATGTGATAAGGACACGTGACTGCTGTAGAAATTTCAAATCTACACTCATTTGCCAGATTTGTCTGCTAAATGCGGCAGCAGCAGCAGCAGCAGCAGCTTTTGCCCGTCTCCCCTTCTCGTAATTGTAGCTGCAGGTGCAGTATAATTTTTATCAATACCTGTATCTGATTTGCCTGAAAACTTTGTAATCTCTACATGACCATCAGAGATGATGGATAAAGCCACCCAGTGCAGTGCAGTGCAATATGACATATGTTATCAGTCACCAGAATAAAGTGCGTTTTGATTTCCCTCCATAGCTCCGGTGATGTAGGCTACATGGCTGCAATGGTTCGGGCCGCTGTCAGTTTATGTCAGTGATTGTTTGTATCTGTGAACCCAAAATGTTCTGGATCTTAAGGGCAACAACAGATTGGTTTTGTTATTTTTGAGCTTTGTCAGCTCCTGCACCTCTGTGCAGTGTCACAGAAACGGAGGCCAGTGTGTGTTTGCAGAAGTATGATTCCAGCTTCAGAGGGCTGGTTGTAGTCAGGGCCACTCCGAGTAGGTTAGTAACAAAAACCTAACGGGAGCTAATGCAGAAAGACAGAAGGGAGTGTACATGCATGACGCGGAAGCTTGTGCACATTCACCAGAGGACTGCTGATTTTAGTTGGAGAGGCAGCAACCAGGACGTGTTAATAATCTCATCAGGAGATGTCCAGCACATGTAGTAAACCTAAGTGCTAAATAAAACTTTCGAAATATGACCACCTAACTTCAAGTAAAACTTACGCTCTGACACCTGTCTGACATCGGAAGGTAATATTTTTGTGGGAGTCTTTTATAAGACTGCCTAACGTTATAGGCGTTTCATTTATTGTGTCCACCCCCTGCAGGTTGACTGTAAATGAATGTATGTCTTGCTGAACACTTGGGAACTTGAGAGCAGCCACCTATTTGGAGCATTTCTTTTGACTCATAATAGCTGTCAGTTTTTATGACTCCATCTTCATCATTTTATAAACATGTTTCATTGCCACATTTATTTTGCTGTCACATTATCCCACTTCCAAAGCCAACCCATATTGACTGAGGTACCATTAAGCTTGAGTACAACCAGAGAAGCCATGTTTACGACTGTACTGTAAAGCGAGCTATTTTTCATCTTAACTGCTTCTGTTTTAGCTCTTTAATGACACTTAAGCACCTGCTATGCATCAACTCGTCTAAATAGCAATGGTTAATTCATTAACTTGTCACAATTTTGATTTTTGATTAGATTTTTTTTTATATTTAATTGGCTTTCTTCAAATATAAGTATCAGTCAGTCATGTGTTGTAAAATCTTTTCTAAATCTCGGAGCATTTGCTCTCTAATTCAAAATGGGTTAGATTCATTACGACAAAGTAAAAAAACTGCAAATGAGCAGAGCCAGATGCATTGCCATTAGTCGATGCACTTTGTTAACATAGGCGAGTCATTTCTGTAATTTCCAAAGGCTTCTCCCCACAGGGAAATGATAACAAATGAAATGATCTGGCACACAAGATGCCATTTCCACTTTGTAAACTGAACCCCTGCTGCAGTGGTATCCTGCTAAATTCTGCCCCATCTTCCATCATTTCATTTCAGCTTTCTGTTTTCCCACGTTATCATCCTCAAAGGTTCTGCCCTTGTTTCTTGCTGCAGAAATCACTCACACAGTTAAACATCACGTCATTAAAGTTTAGAATAATGTTATTTTAGGCTGAACTAGTTAAACATTTTTTCGTAATGCATGTTTTAACACAGTATTTTTGAAAACAGCTAAAATGGTATGTAACATTGGCAACAGCTTATTGCCATGTCCTCTAATGCAGTTAAGCCATTAAATACTTTTTGGTACCTTTCAGTTTGTCTATCTATAATGCGTTGTACAAATATAGTGCATACTGAAAACGTCAGCTCTCTGATATATTTTATTCCTTATGCAAATGCCAAAATATTTTATTTAAAGGAAATATCAAGCTGCTTTTTATACAGGGTCATTTGGAGTTTACAGCTTATTTTCCAGTAGATGCTATATTGTATTTTAGTGTATGTTGAGCATAAGTTTAACAAAGGACATAAAAAAACAGTGTCTACAGCTGCAATATATAACTGAGTAATTGTCTTGAATGCAGTAACAACCCGGCACATCGGTATTACCTGGCAACCGACCCAGTAACTGGCCAGCTGTATGTGTCGGACACAAATTCCCGGAGGATCTACAGACCGAAAATCTTAACTGGGACCAAGGATCTGCAGTCAAACGCAGAGGTGGTGGCAGGAACTGGGGAACACTGTCTGCCCTTTGATGAGAACCACTGCGGCGATGGGGGCAAAGCTCCAGAGGCTTCTCTCACTGGACCCAAAGGTATCATTTAAACCTAATAAAGGTGTCGTAGTGAAATGGGGGGGGGGGGCAGTGATGGGTTTCTGAGACACAAGTGGGAACTAGAATTTGGCTGTGGCTCATGTGCTGAGCTAAAAGCTCTCTGTCTAAAAAAGTCAAAAGTGAGAGTTGTTGTCATGTACTGCTACCAAAATATTGTTTGTTTCCCCTCCAGGAATACAATACATAATTCACTTTTTCACTTTATCTGGATTTTTTTTTTAAATCAACACTTGATTTTCTAACATTTTTTCCTCAAGCAGCTCCTGTGAGAGTAAATTCTCCTGGCGTTTAGAGTGTGAAGTAACAGCTCTCTGCAAGTCAATACCCACAATGCACAACCTGTTGTCCATATTCAAATAGCTCATGGCCATTGGTGCCATTTGTTCTTGGATTGCTCATATTTTTTCAGAAATTCTTCTGGATGAAAAGGCTAAGATGAATTGTTTTGTGCTAGAAGATGCCCACTCTGAATGCCAACTGCAATAGCTCAGCTTCAGCTGGGTGATAAAGGCTTGAGTGAAGGCAATCTGAGGGAGCGACTCTAATGATGGAGTGGGTGGAAGCCGAGACCAGAGAAGAAACAGCAGATGGCTCCATTTTTTTTCTCCTCTCAGACATTTGGTGAACTCTGCTCAAATGTGACACTTTTCATCTGTCTGCGAATCTCAGACTGTCAAATAGCCAGCTCCCAAGGATTCACTGTTGGCTCCCTCGTCTCATCAATGTTTCAGCAGAAAGCAATCTTGTGCAGACCTAGCCACAGGTCAAACCAAACCACTCACCTTCCATAGAAGCTTTTAAAGACTCCATTGAAGAAGAAATCATGCTGCGGAGGTAAACTGAAGATAAAGCTGATTCAGAACATTTTAAAGACTCCCAGAACTCAAACAATCTCCCAGCACACGTGCATGTTTCTGACATCAGCAGCTCTGTCTTTAGAATTACACCCAAAGCCACAGTGTGTTAAGACCAATGTGAGAAATGAAAAATAGTCCCTCTGCATGTGAAGTATGATTGAATTCCCATAGGTGCTGGTCTCTTTTAAGCAGCGAAGTGACATGGAGAGTGATGTGGAGGTCGGCGTGGCCTGTTAATGTATTTTCCCAGTTTGGGACAAATGGTTATTGCAACTCCACGCTGGCTCGGCTGCAACTTACAACTCCGAGCTCACACTCAATCAGTGAGACAGTTTAGTCCACACTTGTCACCATGGCAACCGCTTGTCTCTCACCCATTTCATCTAAAGATTGGCCAGAGCTGTCATTTCCAGTCCCTCGCCCATTCATTCCTTAAATGGCGTGCACACATTGTTGATGTTTGCGGATGTCAGAACATCTCCCAAACACACTACTCATTGACACCCCACTCTGCGAGGTCCTCTTTTAGAGAGGGGGGCTACAATACACGGCAAGTGCATATATATACCGTATGAATACAGCCTTTCCCACTTCTCCCTTAGAAATTATTTAAAACGAGAAAAGCAGCCTGTGAATTATTGATAGCTGTGCTTTTTGCAGTGACCTGAATAATGGGAAGGCAAGCTTGACACATGTATCCATCGTGTTTCGTCCACTGACTCATGCAAGCAGAGATGCCGCATTTCCACCATGTTTTCCTGTTATCACAACTTCCCTCCCTCTTTCTCTTCCTACCTGATGTCAACAGGCATTACCGTGGACAAGAATGGTCTGATTTACTTCGTTGATGGCACCACGATCCGAAAGGTGGACCAGAACGGCATCATCTCCACTTTCCTTGGTTCCAATGACCTGACATCGGCTCGCCCCCTGACCTGTGACAACAGCATGGACATCAATCAGGTGACTTATATGCACGCAAGTGCCCCACAGTTGTTAACCCTGCGTGTGTGTTCACACAGAGAATGTCACAGAGACACCTTGTGTTCCTGCCCTTCCAGCCCTCCTTCACTTGTTTGCACATGACTCATCATAGATATGCTGTCTTATATAAATACATACATATTACATAAGTAGGATGCAGCTTTTCATGAATGATGATCTTTTTGAGGCAACTGTTTTTTTGAGTCAGAGCTAAATTTTGCAGGGGCAATTTTTAATATACCTCACTGTCTATATTATTAACATTTCCCAAACTCTTTACTGAATGAGATAAAATAGCTATTTGGCATGCTACTCCATATACCTACAACTTCCTGCCAATAAATGCAAAAATTGGTCCCCTTCTCAGAATTCAAATCTTTGCAGCAAAAAGACTTGTTTTTCTTCTGGCTGCTATTTAGGTGAATATTAGAATAAAAATCTTTTGGTGTTTACCGTTTACCGTTAAATAGCACCAGGTGATATTTACCTCTCCAGATTAGGCCAAAAAGATTTTTGGTTAATTGAATGATAACTAATAAATAAGCATTATACTGAGTGAGATCTTACCCACATAAACTTACAGTAGCATTACTGGAATAAGCTGCTTGGCAACAAACAAACAATGCTTCTGCCTCAACTCGACAGGAGCAGAACATTTTCTCTGAAAGCACAGGTAGAAAATATGTGTTAGGTGGAGGATGTGATTTAGGCAGGAAGAACAGACATGAAGTGTTTATTGAAGAGATGAGTTTTCAGGTCATGGCAGGTTATATGGGGAAGAATTATTACTGGGTTTGAGAGGCTTGTTTTGATGCGGCTAGAGCTGAATTAGGTGTTTGGTGTTCACTCAGAAATCCTTAGGATTGAAGACATATCGTCATCTCATAAATGATAGTGAAGCAGGAACGGCAATTTCAGTATTTTTATTTATTGTCCAACAAAATGCACTATATACCCATTAGGACAGCAGTCCTGAAACCTCCTACTAAATGTTCCTACTAGGGGTGTTTAATAAGGGGAAACCTCAACACAGATGTCCATGGTCTAGTTTCACCACACCTTACGCAATAGAAGAAGTGTAAACCTGCACTAGTCCCTGCAGACATATCTCTCCTTCGTCAGTCCTGCAGTGTTTTCATATCTGACTGAAGATTAATAATGAAGAGACACAACAGTTCTTTCCATACAAACATAAAAGTATTCACAGCGTCATCTGTACCCTGTTTATGCAGAAAGTGATTTCTGAAGTGGGCTGAAAGTTAAGAACGTAATTTAAAAATTGTATTTTAACTAGCTCATTTACATATTAATTACATTAGTGATGTTATAATGCAGATCGGCTCGCAGAAAGAAAAAGTATGTGCGCAGCACTTCAAAAGTACACGGGACAACATTAAAAATCAAATCATCACACATATGCTTGTGTCCTGCGGAGAAGTGGAGTTGACAATAGAAACACATTAAAAGAAATAAAAGCTACAGAGAAAATTGAAGGTTGTTTGGGCAACACAGGAATATTTTTAATGTAAACGGAAGACAAAGCAATCTGTGTTTGTGTGCGTATGCGCGTGTAGGTGTTGGACACAATGGGAGGGGAACATGAGAGAACACGAAGACAAAGGATTAAGCTTGTCAGTTTTTGCTAATTAACCAAGTAATTTGGTTTGAGCCAATAAAGACGTGGTTTTGGCCAGACCGTATGATCCTCAGGCGTCCAAGCTAGAGACTTGGCTGAGTGCGGTTTAACTAGTGGCAGCCCTAAAGGCAGCGTGTTTTATTATTAATCACATCATGGAAAAGCACCATTCAAGAGTGTTTTGACAGTTTTAATAACAGTTACGTATTTGAAGGCCAGACCAGTCATTTGTGCCGTTACTAATAACTATTTTATTCACTGACACATTTCTTGGAGGCAGACTGCAATGGTTTCCCAGGCCTATACAATATCTGTATACCAGTTTGCATTAATGGTAGACTTCTTATTAGAGTTGTTTTTTATTTAATTTGATGCAAATGATAACTTTTCTCTCAACTTGCAGCAGCTGGTTGTATCATCATGTAAGAATGTCAGAATAATTTTCATATTTTCTGTATTTCAGGTGATTTTGGAGTGGCCCACGGACCTAGCAGTTAGCCCCATGGACAACTCACTCTACGTCCTGGACAACAATATAGTGTTGCGCATCACAGAGAACGGTCAAGTGAGCATTGCAGCTGGCCGACCTATTCACTGTCCATTGGCGGGATTGGAGCGCGGAGTGTCTGGCAGTCAAAGGGCACAGTTAACACCTCTAGAATTTGCCATTTCCATTGCCGTTTCATACCATGGTTCCATCTTCATAGCGGAGACAGATGAAAGAAAGATGAGCAGGATCCGGAAGGTTTCTGCGGATGGTGAGATAACACATTTGGCCGGGTCTCCCTCTGATTGTGATTGCAAGAACGATGCCAACTGTGACTGTTACCAGACAGGCGACGGCTATGCCAAAGACGCGAGGCTCAGTGCTCCATCTTCTTTAGTGGCAGCTCCAGATGGAACACTCTACGTGGCAGACCTGGGCAACATCCGTATCCGGGCCATCTCTAGAAACGGGCCAACTTTAACTTTCAGCGCCAGTACATATGAGGTGGCTTCCCCTGATGCCCAGGAGCTGTATATGTTTGACAGCAATGGCACCCATCAACACACTGCAAGCCTGCTTACTGGTGATTTAAAGTACACCTTCAGCTATAGCACAGAGAACGACATCACAGCTGTGACCGACAGCAGTGGCAACACTCTGAGAATACGCAGGGATCCTAACCGCATGCCAGTGCGCATCGTTGCCCCTGACAACCAGGTGATATGGCTCACCATGGGCACTAACGGTGGTCTGAAAACTCTTACAGCGCAGGGCGAGGAGCTAGTGCTCCTGACTTATCATGGTAACAATGGCCTGCTTGCTACAAAGACATCAGAGATTGGCTGGACAACTTTCTATGAGTAAGTATAATACCGATGGCGAAGGTTATGCATTCTGTAGAAAAAATCTTTACTGTATATGACTATTCAAAGTTATCGTTTGAAACCTGCTCATTGTTTAAATGAAACACACTTCCTACCTTATGCATAGTAATACAAATGTGTGTATGTATAAAATATTTATGCACTTTGCATTCTGGTATT
Organism: Microctenopoma steveboyesi; assembly: GCA_032359275.1. Classification (NCBI taxonomy): domain Eukaryota; kingdom Metazoa; phylum Chordata; class Actinopteri; order Anabantiformes; family Anabantidae; genus Microctenopoma; species Microctenopoma steveboyesi. The sequence goes on along the minus strand of JAUMHF010000002.1, from coordinate 16,670,937 downwards.
GTTAAGCTGAGGCATAAAAAAAGAATTGCTTTTGCGGTGTGTACTTGCATGTGTGTAACCTTGCGTATGTTCTTTCATAATCTCACATCATACCTGCAAAGTGCTTAAGGGGGCACATTTAATTGAAATCTAATTATAAAATGTGCCTTAAAACTGTAATGTAACCTAGTTAGCTTTTAATATTGCTGCATCTTTAAAGCATGCTACCTTCTTACATTGACTGTGTATGTATGTATGTATGTGTATTGCTCTGTAACATATGTGGCAGAAGATCAAAAAAACACCTGGTCACAAAGTATCCATGGATACGCTATATTTAGGAATGTAAAACTAGCCAACTCACGAAAACCACCCTGACTTTGTATCACAATGATTTTGTTAGCACAGCCCCTCAGTGATTGAATTTTTCTCCCTTGTGCACTCAGCTGTCATGTCACATTATGCTGTGAGTGATATCCTCACTATTACTAAAATAATCAAAACGCTCATTTGACATTATAATAACACATCGATCATTCAAATAACTGAATTCATTACAAGACTGGGTTTTCTATACAACACTGATAGCTGATTAGATGTGTCATTTGCCCACACGAAATATTTGGATTCCTGCCGTTGGTTGATGCTTCACTTATATTTTGGAAATTGAACATATAAAAAAGTGACATTTTAATTAAAACAAAAAATTATGATTTTACCGACGTGATAATTCAGTGCACTCATACATATCAATGCTTTGTCATTTGATGTTCTTTTTGTCAAACAGCTATGACAGTGAAGGACGACTAATGAATGTGACATTCCCCACTGGAATGGTGAATAACTTGTACACAGACATATACAGCGCGTTGACGGTGGACATCGAAAGCTCTGTGACAGAGGAAGAAATCAGCATCACCACTAATACCTCAACCATTCGTGCCTTCTACACTCTGGTTCAGGGTAAGGCCACGGCACTCGTCTTCCCGACTCAGGGAGCTATTTTGTAAGTGGTTATTTGTCCTTGTTTCAGGGGTCGTTGAGGCAATGTTGAGTAAGCTTAAGTCGTGCATCATTACAGCTCAGAGGGTCTGACAGACGACAGTGTAAATGATTACTCTTTCAGTGTGTGGGTTTGGGTGTCGGGAAGACATATCAACCTTGTATCTAAATAGCTTCTACTCTCTGCCAGAGCCAGATGGTCCAGTTATTTCAGCACATCATTCATGTTCATTCTTTGTATCTGAAATTTGTCTAATTTGAAATAAATAAAGAAAGAAAGAAAGAAAGAAAATAAAAGAAATAATAAGTTACTAAAGCACAAGTGACACAACAAATTACTACCTCAAGAGACGGTCAATAACATTAATACCTTAAACTAATGCTACTTTTTGTTCACTTTACGTTGACTTTCAACAGACCAGTGTAGAAGCAGCTATCAAGTGGGCTTTGACAACTCGCTGAGGATTACCTATGCCAACGGGATGGACACCCACTACCAGACAGAGCCCCACATCCTGGCAGGCGCTGCCAACCCAACTGTGGCCAGACGCAACATGAGTTTGCCAGGGGAGAGTGGGCAAAACTTGGTAGAATGGCGCTTCCGCAAAGAACAAGCCAGAGGAAAAGTTATCGTGTTTGGACGCAAGCTCAGGGTACATACATCATTTTTTCTCTCTCCTTGATGCACATACAGATAATCAGTGACACACGCAAGTGGATATTTCCTGTGCCTTTGCTTAGCTCAGAGATAGACAGAGCACGGCAGTGACAATCTTCAATAGCCAACCCTGTTAACATATTTTGATTATCAGTCTTAACTGGCCAACAAATAACAGATCTTATTTTATTTCTGTGACTATGAGACTAAGCCCACAGTTAGTTCCTGATATAAAGGACTATTAATATTCTAGTACATAAGTCCACCTTCTTATTTCTTCCTCTTAGAATCTGACTCTTGGATTTATGCTTTAGGGTACTTCATGAACTTAACTCGTGTGATTGCCTCGCAGTAATTTTCATCTCCACTAAATTTAGGAGGTTTTGATCTAAGGGTACCTGAACAATCGCCAGAGCGTCTTTCAGTTTAATGAGCCTTGTGAAGGGGGTGTTAATCTTAGTGAAAATCTGTGAATATAGTATATAGAGCCATCAGGCAAATAAGTGATATAAAATCCAAGAACACATTCCTGATATTATACTATTGCGTAATCCATGTGTGTGGGGTTTGTTGATTCTTTTTATGTGTTATCTAATAGTATTTTCAGTGGTAGAAGCAGCAATGGTAGTTCCTTTTTGTCTTAATACCATCTTAAATCAAATTCCTCCCACAGGTAAATGGACGGAACATTCTTTCTGTCGATTATGATCGCACCCTGAGGACAGAGAAGATTTATGATGACCACAGGAAGTTCCTCCTGAAGATTATATACGACACAGCAGGCCACCCTGTGCTCTGGGTGCCCAGCAGTAAGCTACTGCCGGTTAACGTGAGCCGCACAAGCAGCGGACAAATTAGTGCGCTGCAGAGAGGTCCCACCACTGAGAGACTTGAGTATGATAGTCAAGGGCGCCTGGTGTCCAGGGTGTTTGCTGATGGGAAGATATGGAGTTACACCTACTTAGAGCAGGTGAGACCATGATCAGAGGCAGCAGTATGTAAGATATATATTATACAGCATGCTATTCATTATCACTAGGTAGCAGAGGTCACCCCAAAGAGGCTCGGTTTACAATAATCCCCAGCCCTGTGCAAAAAAGTATGCTAGTGTTCATACACAGAATGAATTTTACAATAATTACAGATTCCTATGTATCATTTTTAAGATTGTGATAAGAAATGGTAAATATAAAATCAATATATTTATATAAAATATTGTTGAACCCGCTTTCAGATACAGCTGTAGCTAGGCTTCATGACTAACACCTACATCCCCCATATCTTATAACTAATAAAGTGGGAAGTTTTTAATTGCCTAGTAACACAACTTGAATCATAGACTAAATGTTGCCTTTTGTGTTTTCAATATATTTATTTAAATGAAAAAATACATATTCCTTTCTGAAGGGTAGAAGCTGTTGTGTCATTTGTCCTGTCTTTCCACTACTCCACTAAATTATCACGCACAATGGCTAAAAAAATAACAGAACACTTTTGTTAAATTGCATACATTAGAGTGATTCTAACTGTACATGATGATACATGCCACACAAAAACAAAACCAGTATCAGAATCTAATTATAGAAAACCGTTGACACGCTACATGAAACAACTACAGAATATTTAGGAGTGAAAGGAGTTGCTCAGCTCTAAAAACACGCAGAGATTTTGTCTGCCACCTCTGTCTGCATCCTTTAGTTGCGTGACCTGGAGAGGCCATGTCAACACTCTGACATAAGGAACACGGAGAGCTCAGGGAGCACAGGCAACCTCAAAGTAATAGCGGATGACTGGGCATGACATTTTAACAGGAAGGGTGGTAAACCCTTAGAAGACAGAGGACACTTAAAGCTGCATATACTGTAAATTAATTAAACTAGTCTCTGTGGATAAAAGGTTTTAAACACTGCTTATGCTAGATACATGTGTATGTTGACAATAACTAATGCAGCTGTGCACATTTCAAAGAACAACCTTTTCCACATTAGCATGCTTCTGCAAAAACTCGACAGTGTTTAACACTAATATACGGATATTTCTGAATATGTTTATAATATATATTGTATTATTATATAATATATATTAGATAATATTTATATTATATATTTTGATTATAACATATATTCTAAATATTAAATATATTAAATTAGATCTTAAAATATATTTAAAATATATTCTGCACTGACACAAGCTATAGGCAGCACAGTTGGTAGAAGATGTTTATTTGTACTTTTTTCTCTTCCTGCACTGAGCCTGTTTGACATTACCAATATATTATGTGTAAATACTATGGAATCTAAGAACAATGGTTTGCTCTTCTCTTTCTAGTCCATGGTTCTTCTGCTTCACAGTCAGCGCCAGTACATATTCGATTTTGACTCTCTGGATCGGCTTTCCGCTGTCACCATGCCAAGTGTGGCCCGCTACACCATGCACACCATTCGTTCTGTGGGTTACTACAGGAACCTCTATCACCCCCCAGAGAGTAACGCCTCAGTAGCAATAGACTACAGTGAGGATGGCCTCCTATTGAGAATTGCTCACCTCGGAACAGGCCGAAGAGTCCTGTACAGGTATCGCCGGCAGAACAAACTGTCAGAGATCCTGTATGACAGCACCAGGGTGAGCTTCACCTATGATGAGACAGCAGGTGTGCTAAAGACGGTGAACCTGCAGAATGAAGGTTTCATCTGCTCAATTCGTTACCGCCAAGTTGGCCCACTGGTGGATCGACAGATTTTCCGCTTCAGTGAAGATGGCATGGTCAATGCACGCTTTGATTACACCTATGACAGCAGCCTGCGTGTCACCAGTGTGCAAGGTGTCATCAATGAAACACCACTACCCATTGATCTATACCAGTTTGATGACATCTCAGGAAAGGTTGAGCAGTTTGGAAAGTTTGGGGTAATCTACTATGATATAAATCAGATAATCTCCACAGCAGTCATGACCTACACCAAACACTTTGATGCACATGGACGCATTAAGGAGATCCAGTATGAAATATTTCGTTCGCTAATGTACTGGATCACGTTCCAGTATGATGATGTGGGCCGAGTCACCAAGCGAGAGATAAAGATTGGACCCTTTGCTAACACCACAAAGTATGGCTACGAGTATGACGTGGACGGCCAGCTTCAGACAGTATACTTAAACGACAAAGTGATGTGGCGCTATACATACGACTTGAATGGAAATCTACACCTGCTGAACGCAGGAAACAGCGCTAGGCTCTTGCCTCTGCGGTATGACTTGAGAGATCGCATCACCCGCCTCGGTGATATCCAATATAGGATGGATGAAGATGGGTTTCTCCGTCAGAGGGGAGCAGAAATTTTTGAATACAACTCCAAAGGACTCTTGGTGCGGGTTTACAGCAAGAGCAGTGGCTGGACAATTCAGTATCGCTATGATGGACTTGGCCGCAGAGTATCCACTAAGACCAGCTTGGGCCAGCACCTGCAGTATTTCTATGCAGACCTGAGTTACCCAGCCAGAATAACACATTTATACAACCACTCCAGTTCAGAGATCACCTCATTTTACTATGACCTCCAAGGCCACCTGTTTGCTATGGAGATCAGCAGTGGGGAGGAGTTCTACATCGCTTGTGATAACACAGGCACACCTCTGGCTGTCTTCACTAGTAATGGACTCCTGGTCAAACAGCTCCAGTACACAGCATATGGTGAGGTTTACTTTGATTCCAACACTGACTTCCAGCTTGTGTTCGGGTTTCATGGAGGACTGTATGACCCCCTAACAAAACTCCTTCACTTTGGGGAGCAAGATTATGACATAATGTCTGGAAGGTGGACTGTCCCTGATGTCTCAATTTGGAAAAAAGTTGGCAAAGAGCCTGCACCTTTCAATTTATACATGTTCAGAAACAACAACCCCATCAGCAAAGTCCATGAAGTGAGAGAGTATGTTGCAGGTAAGAGATACTGCAGATAAAACTTCAAGTTTAGCTCTAATGAGCATAATTGATAGTAATGTTTAGCATTATTACTAGTAGCACATTATACACTTGACCTTTATATACATTTTTTAGTGTCTTCAATCTCTTCATGTTGCACAGATGTAAACAGCTGGCTTGTGACCTTTGGCTTTCATCTTCACAACACCATTCCCGGGTTTCCTGTCCCAAAATTTGACCTAAGCATGCCATCCTACGAACTGAGAAAGAGTCAGCTATGGGATGATTTGCCGGTGGGTAAAAAAATTATATACTGAATATGTGTGAATACAATAAACAAAACTGCAGAAAAAAACCTTTTTTTAATATTCTAGCCAACTGACAATAGTGTTCTTAACAACCATTTGTTTTCCTCACGTTTTCTTTTTTTTACATTAGTATTTTTAACTTGCCATCTCTTAATTGGATTTTTATGTATTTTATATAATATCAGTTTTAATTGGGCCAAATTTGCATAATCACACACACAATAAGCAAACTATATTTTCTTCTGTCTTGCTGCTTTAGTTACCAGCTGAGCACATTTTCACACTGTCTCACTTTCTATGTAATATTTGGTGGTGCCACCGTTAAAACAACCATTCAAAGCTATTTATGCTAGGCTTCTTTGGTCTAATGCTTTAATACAAAAAGTGTTGCTGTAAAATTGTCATGGGGGATTTATCTACTTTTGGCTTGAGAACACAGCTTGAAAACACCATTATCTTAGATGGGGATGAAAACTCTCTGAAGCAGAGAAGTAGCTGGTTCTAAATGGCCTAGAGAGTCAGGTTCTGCCATGTTCAGACGTTAACGTTTCACTGCACTTTTCCTACAGTCTATCTCTGGGGTCCAGCAGGAAGTAACTAGACAAGCACATTCTCTCTTGTCATTCGAGCGGCTGCCACAGGTCCATCTCAGTCGAGGTCGCAGAGGTGAAAAGTCCTGGCTGTGGTTCTCAGCAGCAATGTCTCCCATTGGAAGAGCCGTTATGTTTGCCATCTACAAGGGCACTGTCCACACTCACACACTTAATGTTGCCAGTGAGGACTGTATCAAGGTTGCAACAATTCTCAACAATGCTTTCTATCTGGAAGACCTCCACTTTACTATAGAAGGACGTGATACACACTATTTTGTTAAGCCAGGCCTTCCAGATGCTGACCTTGCAGCGTTGCACCTCACTAGTGGACACAAAACTCTGGAGAATGGTGTCAATGTGACTGTTTCCCAGTCCACTACAGTCATGGATAGTCGGACTCGGCGATTTGCAGATGTGGAGATTCGTGCTGGTGCTTTAGCTCTCCATATTCGCTATGGATCCACTGTGGACGAGGAGAAAGCACGGGTTGTTGAGCTTGCCCGTCTGCGTGCCCTAGCAGGCGCTTGGGCAAGAGAACAGCAGCGAGTGCGAGATGGCGAGGAGGGGGTCCGTCCATGGACAGAAGGAGAGAAGAGGCAGCTTCTGAGTAGTGGAAAAGTTCTGGGTTATGATGGATATTATGTGCTTTCCATCGAGCAGTACCCAGAATTAGCAGACAGTGCTAATAATATCCACTTTCTTCGGCAAAGTGAAATTGGGAAAAGGTAACAATACGCAGTACATGTTCTGCCAAAGAGACTTTTTGGTAGAGGCATACTAGTGGACAAAATGAAATGCAATCATAATCAAAGGTTGCTGATATGTACCCTGAGTGTCCATGTGTTTTTGTAAGAAAAAATAAAATAAATAAATATGTAAAAAGTCAAAAGCAATGCTGTGCATTGTGACCTAGGGACTACAGAGTTAATTCATAACTACACCAAGCCTTAACATGGCAATTACATGTCAGTTCCTCTGTAGCACAAGCATTCTGGACGATGAAGCAGAGGAATATTGGTGTCTTTGAGGAAATAGTGATGTAATCTAGTTGTTTTATGTTTTTTTGTTTTAATCAAGAAAAGTCTGGCTCAACGAAGTAAATGTTTACATTATGCATATCTTTACTTCTCTAGAGGTACAGGGCTCATGAGTTCATACACCTAGAGCAGTGTCATTTGGGAGTTGTTTTTTTTAATCAGAGACTTCTGATGTCAAAGACAGAGCAGCACCAAGCAGCCACTATGTATAACAGATTTACCACTGCAAACATGAAAACAAAAAAATGTTGTATTCTCTTTGAAATGCTTTTAAACAGAAAAAAATACTTTTGATGTTTAAAAACCCAATATCCATTGTGATGGAAGGACAGTAAAAATATGAAGAACTGTCAGGAAAAAAAAGACACAACTGTGTCTTGGATAGAACCGGGATACCATGTTTTGTAAATTATGCAAGAGTTTTATGGCGCTTTCTTTGTTTTGTTTTGTTTTTTTAACAAACTGAATAAATGTCTGTACTAGTCATTAACAGTAAATTATGTTGTGTTTATACATAATGAATAAAGTCCAGCTGATTTAGTTTAAGTTATGTTCCACCTAATATGGAGCTTCTTCACAATGCTCTGTTTAGGTAATTAACACAAACCTTTGCATGTAGTGACAAGTGGTGATGTATCTATAACACGCAGGCGACTATTATTTCCACTAAATTTCATGTTTATCGGGCATAATGCCTTTTGACCTGGCTTCCTGTCCAATTAATATTTCATCAACACGAATATTTCATGAACCCATCTCACTTAAACAAGGTTACAGTGAATCCAAATATAGACCACATCCATGTTCTCGGTAGGTATAATTTTTTTGGAATGTTAAATGCACTCATGGATTAAAATTGATAATGGGGTTCTTTTTGGTCTGCTGTTTTTGTAAGATTTGGTCACTTCCTCCTTTTTATCTCAGCTTTATCTCAGAAATTTACCCCGGGTTTGAAAGTGAATAATAATGTCAGGCTAAGATATTAAATTGAGTATCATTAATAGCTTCTTATTGGTTGCTAATGTGAGCGGTTTTATTTGGAAATAGAGCTCATCGCTCACCCTAGTGTGCTGGAGCACTTCTGTTTTAGAATATTCCGTGTGGTTTTTTATTTTGATTATGTCCATGCTTTAACATTTGTACATGTGTGATTTATCCAGAGGGTCAATTTAAAAATTTAAGGTTTTCTATTTCTGAAAAATAGGGGAAAGTTACATATTGTAGCTTTAACTCTTTTCAAATATTTATATTTGCATGACAAAGCACTCAAGTTATCAAATTCACAAATTACAAAGCCAGAGAAGGTAATTAATTACCTTAGCAGTGTGAATCAATCGAAGAAATAAAGGAGTGGCAACTAACATGAAATGCAAACAATTGCAAACCGTAGAAACAGAATCTAACCAGCATCACAATCTAGAAGATTTTTAAAACAATTAAACAATTTTCCTCTGGGATTAATACAGTTTTTTTAATCTTGAAAATCACTGATTTCCCATACTCATGCAAAGACCTATTTAGTAAAGCACAAACGAGTTCTGATTGAATGCATAATTGATTTCTTTTTCCATGGTAAACATAACTTCAAACCAAATGGGAGAGCAGGAGTTCCTTTTCTTTGTTTTTTGATGTTACACCATCCCAAAGATTCTTTATATGGTTTAAAAGCATTTTTTGAATATTACATGATATGTATAGAAAAGAACGCCTTTAAAGTTCTCACCCTTAGGGTGCACCACCCCCCTTTACCACAACTCATGAGGAACTGTATTATTAAAGTTGCTGTCTTTTGTTTCTTCACACTGGAATTACAGTGAACTTATCCAAACCCAGTGTTGTTTTGATATCGATACAAAGAGTTTCAAACCCCTGCTGAAAAATCTTCAAACACAACATCTTCTATATATGAGGCATAAGAGTCCTATGATGCTCCCTAGTGGTATAAAGTGCATAGTTCACAAAGTCATCTGGCAGACTACGTGACATTAGTACAACATTTTATAACAGTAGCCATCATTGTACTTTCATATGTCTGAATATTTTCCAAAAACTGTTTCTTTGAACTATAACAAGTATTTCACTTGAATTCTCATGATTAATAAGATGGTGTATGGGGCAAAAAATACCCCCCAAAATCTTGCTATTTCCAGGTTACATTTAGGAGATATCAAATGGAATAGATAAACCAGTAATATGAAAATTGCCCTCAGTACTGTTGCAGTGCTACACTGACCGCAGCATAGGCACTGCAATAGTGCGGCATATCACTATGCAGTGCAACTAGACCTACTTCAAAGGCTTATATAAGATGGCACAACTTTGTAAGAACATCAAAGACCGCAAAGCATCATGCAATAATGACATCAGAGCAATAGGGGGGGAAAAAAGCATCACCGTTTCATAATTCAGTTAAGCATCATTTATGCACACAACACAAAAGGTAGCCATATGGAATGTGCATTATCGAACATCTCGTCGTCAATCATCATTATAGCACTGAAGAAGATTACACGATTACATCATATACATCACACGCGACAGCATGAGTCTGAACTCACACAACCTTTTTTTGAGCGGTTTTACTTCAGAGTGTTGTACAGGATAATCCCCTCATGTGAAACTAGTTCTTACTGATGTGAAACAGAGATCTAACTATAAAATGTGTATCTATACTATTTAAACTTAAGTTGATGTAATGTTTTTGAAAAACGCTTCACCAACCCCCCGCCACCCCTTCTTTTCATAAATCTATTAAGATTGTATGACATAAAGCAAAGAGTGAGACGACAGCAGTGGTGTAAAATACAACTTACATTTACAATAGTACTATAGCATTTATTCATGTGACATTATAAATGTACGATCAAATGCATCAGTTGTGCTGGGTAAGTTATGAAAACTTCAAATAGTTAACAGATTGGGAGCTCTAATGAGCTTCTAACAGCATGTAGCTGACTGCTTCGGCATTGCACATTTTAAGTCTTAAATTGACATCCCTCTCCCACAATGGTGTACGTTTACAGAAATATCCTCTTATTTTGTTTATGTAGCTTTACCCCCATGACCAAATATTTTTCTGCCAGCCAGTGTTAATGGAATTTTGCAAGGTCAAAAGGTGATAATATTAATTTTTGGTTTGATTAACCTTCAGATGATAAGCTTCAGATTTTGTCTTCAGTATAAAACCAACAGGAACTGTAGATAAACACATTTATTTTTAATTTAATAATCTCATTTAATTAAATCTATTTCCTAATACAATTTTAAAGCACTCTATTGTATAGTCTTAACTAAGTGAGTTAGACTTCAGCTTTATCAAAAAAGGCACATTATCTCAAAGCGTAGGATAAAAATCCAACTATAGCAAGAAAAACTAAATCTTAATTATATTTAGTTTCAGATATATTTCATTTACTATTTTTTTAACATTAAAAAGGCCAGGTTTCACAATTATACTACAAAAACATCTGCATTCAAACATTTACAAGTACATTTAGCCCACTACACAAAACTAAAGGACTGTTAATATACTGTTAAATGCTAAAGATATATATACACATCTGCTGATGTAATTATAGAAGCAAAATACCAATGTGTATTTACATACATTATATGTCAATAAGTAATAAGTATACATACTGATCTAGTTAGTTTATATCAACATCAAAATGTTTATATTATGTAATAATTTCATTTTATCACACCTTCTAATGCTGTAGCTGTAGCAACAGACTCTAGTTAAAATATTTAGTTACATTTCATGTTAGCTTTCTGATCATTCACGGGAAGCTAATAGCATGGCTGCCACCTTAAAAATACATGCAGAGTTCAAAGACTGACAACATCAAGTACTACGTAGTTTCACAGGCAGTTTTACATAGCAGTGAGGGGAAAAAACACCTGCTTTCTTTTAATCAATGACTTACTCAGACCTTGATGATAACGCAGAATGACACGTGCATCCTATCAGTAACATGGACAAGTCTTGAGCTTTGAAGATTTACAATGATTATCTCATTATGTTTCTAGCATCTTGCCTACTGTACCCACTCTTTCTTCGCTAGCACTCCATTCATCCCGTCTAAATGGGAGCGGGAACAAAGAATTTTGGGGCTGCCTCTTGCTTCTTATATCGCTAGGCTTGTACCGTGTCCCAATTCAGAAATAGCTGCTTGTTATCATCCTTCTGATCTTCTGAGGACAGTTACACAGGCTGTTGGGACTGTTGTCGAGAAGTCTGTAAAAAGTGTGGGCAAACACAACTGAGCTAATGATCTTTTGTGAGATTTAGAGACAGTTGATTGTGGGTCCTCAGTGATAAAACTGGGTTAACAACAAGAAGCATTCGCTTGTTCTCTTTGACAGTGTGGCGTGGTCTGGGAAGAAAACAGGGACAAATCAATCATTTTCAACCAATCGAACCAACCATTTATGAAATTGATTAATAAACCTCAAGTGAACTGCTTGACAGCTGGTAATAAAGGCATAACAGAAAAGGCATTTTCATCTCCAAACAACCTTTGTACAACCACATTATCCAGCTTGTAGGGGGGAGGGGGGGTCTTTAGAAGCTTTTACGAACATAACCTCGGTTACTTAACACATTATGTACACTCCTCATTCTCTCAACCTTGGAAATCACATCCCCAGTTATGTTCGCTGAGATAAATAAATATTAACCAAATTGCAAATATTTCCATTTACCTTGAACAATGATCTACAGAGGAGAATCAACAATTCCCAGAGAGTGTCTGCCAGTTTGTAAAAAGAGAAGTCACCAAGTTAACCATACATCCAACTGAGTGACTTATTTTCTTTGTAGCTTGTATTTTATTAGTTGTATAGAAATTAAGCATTTTTAGCAGTGGTATAGTTTGAGAAGTTGCATATGAGATGTTTCAGTTCATCATATCTGTGATGTCAATATAAATACACAAGAAGCCAGACACTTACATAACCATGTAAATGAACCACAAATACCCGAGGACAAACACTGAAGATAGCCTATGACCAAGATAGCAATGTCTAGCTAAGTTTCATGAATATACCATTTATTCTGTTTACATAAAATCTCTACAGTAAATCCTTCTTATCCTGAGATTTGTCAAATTACTTATTTAACTTTCCTGTCTGGCTATTTACAATAAGTTACATGTATTTGCTATTTTTATTGAAACATACATGTATTTGCTATTTTATATATATATATTTTATATATATATATGTATTGTTGTTTAAAAAGTGCTCTTTTGCCAGGACAAACAAAGTCCAGAAGGTTGTCCTGGTTTAAAGTAAACAATGGCTCCATGTGGAAATGAGGCGGGCCGGATGGTGACATTATTCTTGTGAGTGATTGGATGAGATGAATCTACAAAAACCTGGATTGAATTGAAGACAATTTTAGTAAATATTAGTCACGGAAGAAGAACATATCTTTGCTGCAACTGATTTGGGCAAGTCATGAGTGGATGTCCATACTTTGAGAAGAGGCACTTGTACGTTCTTTTTTAAAATATTTTATTTAATTTATATTTAGATGAAGAAATTTGTCTGCATTATTATCCATGTTATTTTCACCATTTGTCTAATACTTATCATAAATGAAGTGATCAAGATGATCTGATTCTGAGCTGCAACAAGAAATTCTTTTTTTTTGCACTGTAGGTTATTTAAAAACAAGCCTCCAAAAACAGACGATGATCAGGATGGCTCTCAGGCAGGGGTTAACAAGGCCAGTAAAGGTGGAATAATCTATGGAGACTATCTGCAGGTAAAATAAGAAAAAAAAACCATTGCCAACCTTACGATTCATTCACTGTGACTGTGGCTTTTTATTTAAAGATAAGGAGTGGAATAAGCATTTCTTTCTTTTCACACCTCAGCTCAACAAAATACTCTCAGCACAGGTGTTACAGAGTGAACTAAAGGGTAATAAGATCCACGATGAGCACCTCTTCATTGTCACCCACCAAGGTTAAAAAAATCTTTACATTTAGTATTTTTATAATATAATTTGTTTTTTATAATGTCTTTGCAAGTTATATTCACTTCTGCTACATATTTAATACATCAGCATTTCTAAAGTATTGTAATTCATTTGAGAAAAATGACAAAATGGTTCCAAATAAATATGTAACAAAAATGTTTATGTATGTTTACAAACATAAGGCTGATACATGAGAATAATTTTATTTTCCAGAGCAATTTGATGTCATGGGATTCAAACTTTCCATTGGGTGTAAACTACATGTTTCAATGTTAAACCTTGTGGTTTATATTTCAGCCTATGAACTGTGGTTCACACAGATTTTGTTTGAACTCGATTCTGTGCGAGAGATCTTCATCAGTGGACATGTAAGTCACACGTCTGAAGAGTATGTGATGGTATTTTCAAATTCCATTGTGTAAAAAAAACTAAATGTGATTCTGGTGCTGAGAAAATCCAGTTGTACCTTCACACAAATGTTCTAGTCGTTATGACTGTTTTGAAGATTGCATGCTGCTAACAATTAGAAAGATTAAATCCAGTCAATCATTAGAGATGAAGACAATGACAGTGAGAATAGAAACTTGTTTTTAATAAGAATTGCTAGTCTAATTCAGTCAATCTGTCTTTGGATTACATCCAGCAAAAGAAAATATATTTCATGCATCATGCAGGCTGATATTTAAATGAAAACTAGAGCAACAGTTATTATTATTTTTATCCCTGGAGGAGACACACATTAGCTTGATGAAATAATGATGCGAGAAATTGTAATTAGTTCAGTGTTAAAAATGTATTCCTGGGTCAGGATATGTACTTACAAGCTTCATTATGATTAGCTAAACATTTTACTTTTCCTCCAGGTCCGAGATGAACGCAATATGCTCAAAGTCAACACTCGCATCCACAGGGTTGTCATGATTTTCAGGCTGTTGGTCGACCAGTTCGCGGTTTTAGAAACAATGACAGCCTTGGACTTTTTTGACTTTAGGTGAGCTCAAAAAAAAAACTTTTTCTGTATCACTGCTCCAGCTATAAAAAACTTATGAGATGTACTCTGTTAGTGCACTGTGTGCTTACTTGTGTATTTGTGTGCAGGGAATACCTGTCTCCAGCCTCCGGCTTCCAAAGCCTTCAGTTTCGGCTCTTGGAGAACAAAATTGGGGTCCCCGACAACCAGAGGGTTCCCTATAACAGACGCCATTACAGGGACAATTTCAACGGTCATGACAGTGAGATGCTTCTTACCACAGAACAGGAACCAACGCTCTTGAAGCTAGTTGAGGTACATCTTAGAACCAACAACAACCTGTACGTTGCATTTTTAAAACATTCTGTTTGTTGTAGTTTGCTCTGGATAGGCCCATGTGCTATTGAACAGAGAATAAATGTGATAAAAACCTTGGGCTGTTCTTTCAGGAGTGGCTAGAAAGAACTCCGGGCTTAGAGGTAGATGGATTCAATTTCTGGGAAAGGTTGCAAATCAATATATTTGCTGGGTTCAATCAGGAGAAGGAGAAAATTGAGGTAAGAGAAGGAGACTTCTAAACAAACTTTCTTTGCCATCCCTAGAGTGCAGGGATGATTGACAAGAGACTGTATTTTGACTTTTTATTTATTTATTTGAAAGAAAATGACAGATTCTGAGGAGAAGGAGGAAGCGATGGATGAGCTGGTCAAACAGAGAGAGCTCTTCACTTCTCTGTTCGATGAAAAGCGTCACGATCATCTTGTTAGCAAAGGTGAGAGTTTTTTCTGAGCTGGAAATCTGACTTAATCAAACGTCTCAACCCTGACAAACATTTGTTTGTATATTGTCGAGATCAATAGCTGTGAATGCTACGTATCACTGCTGGCATTCATCTTCGAGCTCACAAAACTACATCAAAAGGAAAATAATCATTTTTAATTTTCCCAACAAGGTGAGAGGCGGCTGTCGTACAAGGCCCTACAGGGTGCCCTGATGATTTATTTCTACAGGTGCGTGGTTTTACCAGTATATTATCTCATTATGAAACTCTGCTGACATGGCATCTGTGTTTTACTTCTCTGGGACTGTTTTAACACACAGGTTACTGATTTATTCCTCCTGCCCTACATGTATTTATTTTTTTCTTCTTTTGTTAACCTTATCAGTCATTCAGGTAAATTGATCACTAGGAACTGTTAAACACTGGTAGTTCAACTTCACCTATATCACATGTGGCAGTTTAACTAAGAGGTGTGGCAGCTTTTAAAATGTGAGCGGTAATACCATGTCATATGACTCATTAAGGCAGTTTATGTTGACATGTGACATTGAGTAAAAGGTAATAACATGGAACTGCTGGGTTTAACTGGATTCTGGATATTAAACCAGCAATAGGGAGTCATTTCACAATTGCGTTGAACCACAACACATATTTTTGTATGTGTAAAAAAGATATTCTCTTACCTTTTAGGGAAGAACCACGGTTCCAGGTTCCTTTCCAGTTGCTCACATCCCTCATGGATATTGACACACTCATGACGAAATGGAGATGTAAGTTCTGCAGTATCTCTGCCAGTAGCTGTAGATTCTCAGCAGCCAAACAGAACAGAATGTGGGAAGAAAAGCACATTTCTTCAGTGCTAGAATATTCTTCCTAAGGGCAAAGGGAATTGTAGGGGAAACTGTAGAACTTTAGATAACAATAAACAAGAATCTTACATCATCCTTCATATCTTCTGATTAATCCAAACAAGCTATTACCATTAAATGCATTTTAACTAAATTGTCTCATTTCTGTGTCTATAATCTATAATCAATCTATAACTCAAATGAAATGTGCACAGCCAAAAATATCATTGAGATCACAATGGTCATTCCTATCTTTTGTTGCAGATAATCATGTATGCATGGTGCATCGTATGATTGGCAGCAAAGCCGGCACAGGAGGCTCATCTGGCTACCAATACCTGAGATCTACTGTCAGGTATTATATGCTGTAAACCTGAACCTAGTGATTAAACACTTTACACTGCAAGTATCCTGAATGCTTCACAGTTCATTTAGATAAGGATCGGACTGTGTTTTTCACTCACATTCAATTTAATTTAAAGTTAATAGGAAAGTTATTTGATGCCAAGTTAAATTTTGCGTGTTAATAATTATTTATGAATCGTTTTATTTCCCTTTAGTGACCGCTACAAAGTGTTTGTGGATCTATTCAACCTGGCAACATTCCTGATACCTCGCCACTGGGTGCCCAAGCTGAATCCCAACGTTCATACTTTCCTCTACACGGCTGAGTGCTGTGACAGCTCATACTGCAGCAGTGAAGACTCAGACTAAGGGCTGTCCCACTTGTCTGTCCTGTCTTCCTTTCTTATTCTGTAAAAGAACCCACAGTGGATGATTTGCACAGCTGAAAAGTTTTAGTGACAGGTGTGTAAGTGAATAATGGGATATAAAAAAAAAACATGCAAAGAAACTGCATTATGCATTAAGTTGAGAAGACACAAAGTCTGAGTTAAGTGTATGTGTGACAGACAGATCAAACATTGAAAAGTCATTTTATTTTCATTAATGACAGGTTAATGACTTTTAGCACCACATACCACATAATATTATGAAGGAAATCTCAAAAAATCGCCCTTCTATCCATAGAAGGGCGAAACATCGTCAAGAAACCTACTACGTCCACTTGCTATTGGATAAACCTTTTTTGAGATAACCATGACCTGGATGACTGAGAACCTTCACAAATATTATAAAGGAAACAAAATTATTATATATGAATATCTTGAATCTTAATTTGAAATTGTTTTCAAATGACTTAAGAAACCACCAAACTATCCTTTAGAAATCTGTGTAGTATAAAGAGTCTGACATGTAAATACAGATAAATATTAAATGTACAAAGTTATATAATTTCTACAGGCTAATATTTAGCAACCATGGTAGAAACATATGTGACCCTAAAAACAAATTATGCTGAAAAATGAGTAGTTCATTAGTTAAATCAGGCTGCATTACCTGTAAAACAGCGCCTGAATAAATAACCTAGCCATATTACACTATTTTGCTCTAATCCTGACTGGTCACAAAATATAGCAGAGGGGTCCTTGGTAAGGTTTGCTTTGATGTTTTCCCAATAAAATTATGCACATTTACTGTGACTGACCTGAAAGCAAATGGATTATTGAGAGCAACCACAAGTTTTTAAAATCACATCATCTTTCATATCAGGGAGGGAGTTTATTTCAGACTATTGCAAAATGCCTTGGGTGCAAACCTGTATAAACAATCAATGTCAAAACATACAAATACATACATAAATGTAAAACTATAAAATATGAGCCAACATTTGTATATAATGTTGATATTGTAGTTACTTTAGATGTATTTTGTATAGTGTTCTATATTTCTATATTCTATACATTTGTTTTATGTATTTATGCAATAATTCATGTGATCTTTGTATAGGCACGTTTTTATCTATGTATTAAGTATGTATGTAATAAGATACATATTTTCTACTGTACAACTATTGATATTCTTACAATTTCACAGTGGTGTGTGTTGATCACTCAGTTGTCTATTTGACAGTAAGTTGTCAAATACAAAGTGATTTATTTTGTTTAAGTGAACCAAGATGGTTATTTTTCAATAAAATTATTTTAAATAATTCTTAAAGGCCAAAAGATGACTGCTTTGACTTTTTCCAACAGTGAACACAGACGCTTGCAGGCAACACAAATATACAAATATATAAAGGCACAAACACAAAACAAAACATACAAATTTTGTCAGAGAAAAACTGCTGCCACAGAATCTGCAATGCCTAGGAAATAAAAAAAAAGGCATGTTAATGTCTTAAAATACAAAGACCAAAGCTGAAAGGAGATGTAAACAGAAAATAACAAGAGGAAAAGATAATACTTACCACAAATATTGCTACCAATTTTTATATGAACATAACCCTCGTCCCCCCATGAGGTTCCCCAGGAGTTCTGCACAATCCAATAAGGAATTTCCCCTAAAAAAGACAACATGGATTTCAGGGTTTAATTATTTATTGGATAAAGGAGCAGTAGGGGTGTGTATGTACATGTGTGTACTGAAGCTACAAGCATCTTAAACTGCCATCAAATCATCTTTGTGTAATACCAACAAAACTGGGAAAAAGTATGAAATAAATAATGAGAAATATAAAACACTGCTGTTTGTGAACTTTAGTGGTAAAAAACAAAATGTGACAGCACATGGTGATAATAAAGCTAATGTTTTTCTATCAGCCCTTTTGCTTTAAACCTGGGACTGTGTAAATAATTAGAACTTTTATATCTATCAACTGTGAACATGCTAGCAACACTCTCTGATCATCATAGTTATAGTTTTAAGGTTAAATACTAAAATGCTATTTTATTTAACCTAACAGTAATAATTGGGATATTAACTGTTTTAATTATTTTACCTAAAACTAAAATATTTCACCATTGAGAAGAAACCAGGACAGATTTCCAATTGATTTGAGCACATGACTATAATAACAAAAAATAATTCTAATTCTACAAGGAGATTTTTTTTACTTGTTGTAGCATGTAATAATAATTCAAACAACTTCTGCAAATATTTAGTTCTGGCTGTGATCTCTTGTTTTAGCACTTAATTAGGTGTGATGAGACACTCTGTTCTGTTGCAGCAGTAAATTGGGATTAAGTCTGATTAAGACTGGCATATATTTACCCAAAATCTTGCCCTGTGCCACTTTTAATGACTTTTACACCGTCCAAGGGTTGTTTAACTTTCCTGACCTAAAAACTAAGGCGATAGTTCAAAAAATATATATAAAATAACCCCTTTTCTGGAATTCTAATTGCTTGTCATGGCAATGTGGCAGAAGCATGTACCAGTAGTGTCATATCCAACAACCAGTACTGCATGATTAGAGTGCTGGCTGGAGCAGTGGTGCTGGATGATTCCTCCCAGGTAGTCTTGCCAACTGACAGCATCGACAACAGCGGACAAAGGACCATGCTCCACCAGCTGACTCATCATTGCCTCCTCTTGACCGCTGGGTAACACAATAAAAGAAATATATACCCTTGGGGTTGGGGTTTGGGAAATGCATTGGTAAACATCGTTTAAACAACATATGGAGGTTACTACTTAAATTCCCTATATTGCATTCTTTTGCACCTTTCTTGTTTAATTTCCTCTCAATCATCAAATGATTGTATCTTTGTTGATCAACTGCACATTTCCTCATCAATAAAAATGAATTTTTTCCTCATTATCTCTGTTCCACTGACAACCCGTCTTTCCCTTCCCAGTGGGTAGAGCTGCGATGCCCTCCTATGCGAGGCTCATGACATATGGGCCATGAATGGATTATGGAGTGTAGGTCTGTGCCAAAACTATATTGAATAGTTCCATTTGCATCCCCTTGATGGTGACATGGGATCTCGGCTTTCTGAAACTGTATAATGTTTATTATGCAGCAGTAGAGATATTCCTCATGAGCCCCTTTACCAGCATGTTAAGATTTTACCATGACCCTAGAGTCTTCAAAATCTAGAAATGTCACATTCAAGCAGTCTGATGCACTGATTGACAGAGAACTTTGACCTTTCAGATGACAGAAGCAGATCAAAAGACACATTTTCATACTGAATCATACCGGATATATGGATTGTTGATATAAAGTGGCTGACATACATTTGCACGTTCTATCAATTAATGGGTATTTCCAATACACGTTACTTGTCAAGAACAGATTTTAGAAAAGGTAACGATGTAATAATCTTAACTCTTCAAATTTCAAACTTTACCAACTCTCACTGAAAAAAACCCAGCCTTAGATAGAATCGCACTACAACAATAATGTGCTCGTTAAAAAGGTAACAGACATTGCTTACCATGAGGGTGAGTCATGGTTCTGTTCACTATCTGATCTGCTTCAACTCACAATAACCTTTGGGTCAAAATGACTCTCCTAGAGTCAAGAAACTCTGGGCTACTGAGTAAGCCATGTCTGTGTTGAAACAGTAAAGTACAGAAAAAGTAAACACTCTGGGCCGTCATTGCACCGGACCAATCAGATTCATCCCATGTCCTTGGCACTTGAAAACCACATTAAAATTCCATGTGACCAAAATCTAGCGTTAATTTTTAGTCTTTATTGCTCAGAAAGCTTGCAAAAAGTTTTTTTTTACCCAAAGTCATGTGCAGTAAAGTTCTTCACAGCAACACCATCATGTGACTGGGAGAAATAATGGCAGATTCCTGTCTTGGCCTTGTAGGGATACTCTGACTGAGACACCAATTTCACTCCTGTCTAGAAAGAAAATAGTTTCTTATTAAGTACGTAAAGTGAATTTAAAATATCCATTAAGTTTTATTAAATATTTTTTTATATATAATATTTTACTAGACCAATCTGGTGTTGCTTACTGCCACTACATATTTCTGTAATTAAAATAATGACACATTTGAAACAGGCAACTAACAAGTGTCAATTTAGGGACACAATAATATTTTATACAATATAATCAATGTATATTTTAAACACATACCTGTTTCAACCAATCCAAAGCCCACAATGGCGAGCCTCCATTGCAGCCGCTGTTTCTTATGGAGCAGTCCACAACCTGCTGCACACTCAGTGGCTCAAGTTGGTAGCCTTCTATAGCATGGACAGATTGTATGGCGCCAACCACGCTGAATGCCCAACAACTCCCACACTGCAATGGTCAAATTGTGGTAGCCAGTTTTATCAACAAAGAACAATGGACACTTCAGTTTTAGCAGGTTATTTTTTTCCACTAAATACTGATTTTTGTGTCCATTTGGTTTTGCTGTAATTCAATGTTTAAAATCTACCCTATTTTATATAATTTATAATATTCTGATACAATTTAATATGGGGCTTGAACAGTGGATAAAGTACAAACCAAAATAGGATTTGGTCCGATATACACATGATTTCGATTTGCAGGCATTTTGATTTAAAACCAGTTGGAATAAATATTGTGACAAGGAAAGTATAGTGAGCGTAGATATTCATATTCATAGGTCGAGCTGATCTGGTCAGGCTTACTGAACTGTGACCAATTGTTTTCTGCTGCCATCTGCTGACAGAACCACCTGAGGTCTACTGTGTCTAGAGGAAAATCCTAAGTTAGAATTTGTGCTTCTGTTAATGTATTACTTCAAACCTAAATGCTAAATATCCTTTGAGAGAGTAGTAGTATAGTAGGATTACACTGCTTTCCTGAAACAAACAACAACATCATTGTACAAAGGAGTGCATTTTTTCTCTCTCTTACATTCGCAAAAAAACTTCAAATCTCACTCTCGAAACAGCATCAGAGTCAGGCTTACTTCATTTACTCAGGCAAGTTCCTGTTGATGTGATGAAAACATGAGCTAAGTGAAAAAATCCAATACTTTGCAGCTCAATATGCATCCGTGGGTTAAAATCAATACTGAAACCCAAAACTGTATCAGCACATACCTAATATAAGGATCAGCCGCTCTCTCCTTTGAAGTTCTGAATAAAAACTAACGTCATAAAGGTGGAATCAGGTTGAGAGAAAACTAGATCAAGATGAATTTATGAGCTCTGGGATACTTTATATGTTTTATTTTTTTGTGCTGTACTGCTTGTTATTTTTTGTCTATTCATGTATGTGCTGGGAAAACTCATCGAAGGCAGGTCGACTTTCAGAGCCGGAGAAAAAAGAAATATGAACAGAAAAAAAAGCAGGAGAGCAGAATGGTAAGTGAGTGTGGTCATGTACACACTCTCCCTGAAGCGTTAAGCCTTACCTGAACTCTAGAGAGTAAAATATGTTATTGTGTTCCCTTTTTTCCCCAGTATAACCTTTTAGGACAAGGACTTTACAGAGAAAATATCATCTCAGATGGCAAGCTGACTGACTAAAGAGACAAAGGACAAAAAGAACAAAAAGCGAACGTTGATTGAGGACAAGCAACACTTCGATTTTACTAAAGTCCCTGTTCTTTCCCCACAGCCACTAAATTTACACTTTATGGCTTAGTTTGTCACTCACATGTGCTTTTTCTTTACCACTCTTAGAGTGCACTAAAACATGTTTTGCCTATTACTGCATCATGCTTGACCTTCAGTGTACAGAATACTGTACTGAGTCTGACACTTTGGCACATTAAGGGGAGATGCTCCCTAATTCATTTTTAAAACATGCACAGCACATGCAACAACGTGCAAACTTGGAGCTTCCAGTCCGGACACACCTGGAGCAGACATCATTCGTGTAACCAGTGGATCTTGCTGGCGTCCTGTTTGCTCACTGACAGGTAGAGGAGTGGACAAAGAGGGCTACATGTGGAGAGAGGATGTCCTGCACTTTGGCCCTAAGACTTGTAAGGTCTCATTAGAATTTAATGAGCATGTTCCTTTTTAACACTGTAATGTTTCTGTATAGACTAAAACACTGTTCGTGGTTTGCAGTGACTGCTGGGGAGGTCATTTTGCTCTTTCCTGTTGTGTGGTTTTGTTTTAGTTACAAACATCTGGGACTGTGTCATGTTAAGCCTGACTTCTTTTCTTTTTTGTCAACTGTTGGTTTGGTCCTGCCACTTTCCTATTGCAACCTGTCACAGACCATTAGTGCTTTTCAATAAAAAGTGTGACAATTTAAAATACTGTGACCTGATTAATCAATTATGGGTCTTGTAATGGAACAGTCATGTCTGGTAATGTCATATAATGTCACGTGAGAAGCCATTTGGACTGTGGTTTGTGAGCGTTTTTGTATTTAATGTTATCTGCTAGGCCCTTATAAAAAATATTTTCTAAACTTTACACTTTTGTCAGTAATTCGTTTTGTGTTCAGTTGACACTGGAATATGTAATACAATAATTTTAACAACAGCAGATATCTAAGCTGCTTTTACGAGAACAAAAGACATCTGGGGATTCATAAACTGTGTCAAAAGCAAGTAATATTTCTGCATTGACTTGGTTTATTAATTTAAAATAAATCGTTTTCATTCGACAGTCATACAACTGTGACTGCACTGACAATACATTCCTACATATAATGTATCGATATGATCTGTGTGTCTAGATCTTACCGTTTGTTGGTTTTGGACGGGCACCACCACTGCTTTTTCCCTCCAGTCAAATTTGGCTGGGAGCCCCTCAGTCTTCAGTCCATTGAAAAGGGGGGCTCTGACAGCATTTACTCGCAGGTAGAGGTCTGTGGAAAATAGATAGATAATAGAAATAAAAGAATCACCTGGATACAAAAATGCATGTAAGCAATGACTACACAGGTTCAGCCCAACCATTCAGGAGTTAAGATGCACATTTAAAACAATACACTGGATGGATACATAAATATAGGTTTGGTTCTGAAGTGATTGGATACACAGTAAATCATCTTTAGAAATTTCACGTGTCAGTAATTGAATAAATAATCAGCATGTACAATTAAATTGTGTCAATTTACTATACGTGACAAACCATCATTGTACCTTTGAATTCCTTTGGAGAGAGGTCAGAGAACTGGTTAATGCCATACTTTGCAGACTGCGGTGCTGCAGAAAAGGAGTTCAGGTACGCATGGCGTATTTTAGCGGCCTGTATAACATAAAAAAAACTTTAGGTTTGGAAAACATAAAATGTATAAAACTAAATTCAGAACAGTTTATTCTGTTACTCGTTCAAAATGCAATCTGCTGATCTGCATTTCAGCAAATGATCACAAATGGAGTATACAGCTAAATTGATGCAATAAATCTTACGTTGTAAGATATGTAACACAAGATTATTTAACTGACTAACAGCTTACATATATAAAGTCATGGGCTATGTATGTTATAAGCTGGTTTGTTAACATTAGTTTACACTAACCACCATGAGCTACTGGTCACACAAAGAGTAGAGTAGTAAAATGATCTGAATTGTGGTGTTTCTATGTTAGTAAATCAATGTCTTTTGTGAAATACTAGAGCAATCATTTTAAGCCTCAAGTATATTTTTATGGACTTTTGAGTCTTTGAAAAAGGTCTTTATGGAGGAAGTACTTGTATTTGGCCACAAACCAAAACATATAAATATAGTTAAAAACCAAGTGATTTGGCACTATATAAATAAAGCTGAATTATAAAGGTTTAGCTTAAAACAAAAAAAAGAAAACCGTATAAGGTATATAATAAAAAAAAAAAAGTACCATTAAACTGTACTCAAGCACAGTATGTGAGTAAACGTACTTATTTCCACCAGATCTTATCATTTTGTAATGCTGTATTCTTCGATAATTTACCAATCCAAACTTTGTATTAAGGTGTAGCTTATATATAATTTGTAAACCTTTGACTTTGTCACCAAACAGAACTACTTCCCTTCGCCTACATGAGTGGGCGTGGCCTCTTTTGACGTTTGGTTTGAAGCGTGTGGAAAGGTGCGTAACAAGAGGATATTTTTATTAAGTCCCCGCGTGTCTCTCCATGTCCCTCTCCTACTTATTTCTTACCTGAAAGTAAAGATGACGACTGTTAAATTCCTGGGTGCTGTCCTCGTACCAGCGGTGAAACCGCGCTCTGAACATGTCGAAATCAACCTGAGACACGTTAAACGTAGACTCAGGCTTAACCAAGTTCACATTTTGACAAAACACGGGGGCGACTAGCGAACAAACCACTGCAACAACTGTGAGCACCTGACAATCCCCCATTTGGCGAAGAAATGTCCGTTAGAAGCATGTAGAGAATAAACCGGGAAGTACAAATGTTTTGATGTTCGCGGAAAAGGTGCGGATACTTTACTGCGCATGCGCATTCTACACGCTCTCTTTTCAAATGAAAGTAATTTAATGCACCATTCACAAAAATGAGGATATTTAAAGAAGCCTTTCATTAGCCTCATATTATGTCATTACGTACAATGTTTTCCTTTGAATAATCTGTAATATTCTAAAATTGTATATTTAAATGCACACAAAAAAAGTCACAAAATGTAAAGCTGTGATATGGCAGAACAGCAATATCTAATCAGTGACAGAAAGTATGGCTCATTATTAAAACAAGCAAAACTAAAGCCTCAGATGTTAAAAGGCACAAAAACAAAGATTGGATAATACCAGAAGCTATAATAGACAGAGTGTAGGATGATACAAGTGTGAAATGTTTGCTGATATATCAAACCAAACAATAAAGATGTTATTTCAAAAGAAAGAGGCACAACTGTAATTACATTTCAAACACGAATACTTTGAAACTAAGGGCAGCACCGTAGGCCTGTCTCCTGTTGCTTTGTCATGGTTTGAAAAATGAATACTATTGTGAGTTACAATAATGTACTAATTTAAAGTAATATCTAATTTTTGTAGTGCTTAATATGATGAGTCTATAGTCATGGAAAAAATGCATTTGTGACTTCTGAAATTAAATACTATGACAGCAATGCATGCCAAATATTATGTGACATTTTGTGGATGTAATAGACACTATGTAAGGTTGATATTTGTATAGCTAGTGACCACACACCCCCACGCCCACACACATTGTACAGTAAGATTGCAGTAGTTGCTCTCAGGCACAGTAGCAGCTGCAGAGCATTTTTTCCAGCCCATCCTTTGTCAGGACCAGCCAACCAGTCAGTACACTCGGGGGAAAAAGTAGGCTACTCTTGTGCTTTTTGGAGTGGCATCTGATCCTGCCTTCATCATAACCAAAGCTCTTCTGTAACACGCCAGAGGAAATGTCAGACACAACAGAGGAACTCACCAACAAGCCCTTTGCGGCCCAGTTGTCCAATGTTTACCTCAGCATCTTGGCACTGTTCTGTTTCAAGCTTTTTGTTAAGATTTCTCTTAACTTGCTGACTTATTTCTACATTGTCCGTGGGAACCGTAAAGAAGCAGCCAGGATATCAGCAGAGTTCTATGATTACGGTCAACAACACAGTGAGTATCCTGAGAAAACCATCTAGAATTTTCTCTGAAAGGTTCTTAGATCTCAGTGACTGTGCAACTTGATGTAGGTCTTAACATTTAAGGACAATCAAGTCTAAAGTGTACCAACAATGTTACAGTCTTTATATTACACACCAAGAAATATGTGTGACCTCAGGCACATAAGGTCACAGACTAGTGCTATTTCCTATGAAAGAAATGTAAAATATTACTGCAGACTCAATGTTTATAAATGAGCTGTGCAGCTGACACTGCATTTATAATCCAATGTGTATAATTGTGTTCACATTAAAATATAATGTAGACACGAACGACAGCCTACTTTTATTCATTAGCTTAAACTACTTATAAATCCGTTACTCTTCATTCAGTATTAAACGAAGACATTGAAGGCTGGCAGCTCTTTTTCTCTTATGTATTAATAGAACATAGTCATGATACCCCCCTTTCCTTCCCTTCCTTCCCCAACCCCCATCCTGCCCTAGTTTCCATTCCCAGCTATGCGTTGCACCCTTTCATAGTCAGACAGCAACCAAAACAACACATTCTCGTGGACAGGCGGTTCAAAAGCACATTCTGGGGGAGGAGAGACACGACAACAACATTATCTATAGCTATCATTCAAGGGGATGTTTAATTTAAAGTGGACCCACTCCATGAAATACTAATTAGCCAAGCTTAGGGTATTAGTCACAGTTCTGTAGCTATAGTCTTCCTTGTACTGAGAAGTCTGTTTGATGTCTTTGGCTTGTCCTTTATACCCGCATTTCAAATGAATGTCAGTCAGCCTGCATGAACAAAATAGAATGAATCTAACGGGAAGCATTAGGTTGATTATTATCTATAGTTTGTGAGAAAATGGAAGAAAAGGATGATGAAGACGAAAATGTGTGGAATGCGACAGCTGTTATTCTGGACATCGACTCAGGTGTGTTTAATGAGAAACAGCCACAGCAAATATCTTAAAGCTTATGTTAATTTGTCATGTCAGGGGTGTGAGAAAGTGCTCAGCGTGATGCATCGTGTCTTTTTCAGGCACTGTTAATTACATAATAATATGCAGCAGCTTGCCCTAACGTTTGGAAGATGAAGACTAAAGGGCAATAAATCATTTTGATAAACACATCAACACAATGTAGAGTTGATTAATATAGATTTTAGAGATAATTTATTGGTTAATCAATAGAGAAATTACAGTAATTCCTCTATTGATTCACCATAACAGCTGCTTAATTAAATCCCAACCACATATCTGAACTTATTAATTCTCCATCATCTTGACATAATGATAAATTAACCTTTCACTTTATGTTTTACCCATCGCGTTCTGAGAGTTAATGCAAAACATGGTATGAGGATAGATGGACAAGCTTATCTGCTGTAGATTTATAAAAAAGTGTGTAAAAGGGATTTGAACGTTAGTGTAAGTATCATTTCATAGAAACATAAAACTAATTTCACTGATATATAATCATGGTCTATTGTGGTCAGTTAACATCAAGTAGTATTTACTGTACAATCCAAAGCGTTTTAATATTTACAGTAACTTCTCAGGCAGTAATTGTATTTAACATTTCACACACACGCTTCAGCACCCTTACAACCCTTAACAGAGAAGGTAGTTAGGATACACAACGTGTGTGCTGTATTGTGTACGCTTTATTCTTTGTTACTGTTACGGCAGGACAGATGTAATTGTGTGTGTCTGTATTGTACCGCAGAGGTTCGTCTTGTCCTAAAGGCAAATTACCATATTTCTGGATAAGAGCAACGTGTAGAGAAAAATAAATGTTAGGCAAAGCCAGAACTGAAGTCTCATTCCTGTCACAGGATCCTGGGCAGACCGCTCACCCCTCCATGATGCTGCAAGCCAGGGACGCCTCCTGCCCCTGAGGACCCTCATTTTACAGGTGAAGAGAACACAATCCCCTGGGAGAATACACAGAATAATACACAAGGGATCTGTTGTAACTATCCCCTGTGCAAATTAAACCTGATTCAGTACATTTCTAGGTTCTTAGTCAGATAAGAGATGGAGGTTTGGATTAAAGTCAGGCATTCCAATTAAATGATTTTATAGAAGTATTACAGAATTTGTGATTATATGCATATATATAAATAATCAGTGATGTATAAAATACTGTATATTTGAAAGTGACAGGTTCTATTGATTCTGCTGTCTGGTGCCTGATTCTGCACTATTTTACCAGCTATGTCAATACTGCACTGCATGTTACAGTGGACAAAGGAGTCAGCTATAGGTCTACAACATAAAATGTAAACGCTAACAAACGACCATCAATAATAAATTATATCATAGCATCAAGGTGGACATCACATTCCCACTCAGAAGCATACTGGGAATGGATTCAAATTGAAATGTTCACTTTTAATTTGCATTGTTAGCTGCAGACATATAGAGGACAGTACTACAAGCTATTTTAGCTAGAGCCTTCATTTCCATACATGGCTTATGAAAAAGTACTAAAATCATTTCACTTGATTAGCTCTTTACAGCCTTTTATGGGAGAAGTGCCTAAATTAGCAAGCTCATTAATCTCTGTTGTTTAAATAATAATAACTATAAAAACTAATAAATATGTGACATTACAATGTAGTTTTGCAGTTGCAGGCAACTATAAGTGAAAAGAATAGGCCTGAGCATTATTGATGTTCTTGTAATTCCCTGTATCCACCAACAGAGGTTGACAGAGGTCATGTATTGGCTAATGCCGTTGTGTCTGTGGCTGCTTGATGTCGTTTCTAGGGTCACAATGTGAATGTTCTGACTATAGACCATGTGACACCTCTTCACGAGGCCTGTCTTGGCGATCATGTTGCTTGTGCCAGATCTCTCATCGATGCAGGAGCAAATGTAAGTCACAGATTGGCCTTATGACTCTTTAATGTTGCCATGCTCCACAGGTCAAATTTAATTCCCGTGGGTGGGAAAATCTGGGTACAGGTAACAAATGAGGAATGCAGCGCTCTCCACCTACAGTCACTGTAGAGCTATTAAGTTGTTGTTCCTGTTCAACGCTTCCCCCAGGCTGTTGCTATTACTCAATTTGCACGTTTAAACATGGCCTAAAAATAACAATAAAAAGAAAATGTGTTTACAGGTCAATGCTTCTACAATTGATGGAGTCACCCCTCTGTTCAACGCCTGTTCAGTGGGTAGTGTTGCATGTACTGAAGTCCTTCTGGAAAATGGAGCAAAACCCCAGAGTCTTGTATACCATCCTTCACCAATGCACGAAGCTACCAGCAAAGGTATATTAAGAAAACATTCTACGTTAGTGATAGAGTGCATCATCTAACATCTGGTAGCTCTAAACTAACTTTTAAAACATATAGGATTATATACAGTGACATATACTGTAAATAGTTCAGTTTCAATGTAATTTTAGCAATCCACCAATTATTCAAACCAGCGTTTGCAGCTGACAATTTAGCATCCTTAAAATACAACATGATTTCACCTCTACTAATTACTGGTTACACTATACACCGTCCTCTGCTGTGCAGCGCTGCCCATTCTAACCAACGTCATTACAAAAACAGCTTTAAAAATATATCCTAATACGACCCAAGTAGACAGCCTGGAGAATTATCTCACATTGTCACTTACTGATTACGGTCTTCATGCTCCATTACTTCCAGGTCATTACGGTTGTGTGGAGGCTCTGGTGACTTGGGGAGCAGATGTGGACATGGACATTCCTCACCTGGGCACAGCACTCTACACAGCCTGCATCTGCCAGGAGCTGGAGTGTGCCAGGAAACTCCTGAGGGAAGGTGAGCTTGCAGCACAGTGTGGATCTTTACATCTCCATACAGACAGGTACATGTCCTGTATGAAGATATTCACACACAAGCAAAGTCCTTGTGCAAACAATAGCATATGCATGAGAAGAGCTTTTTTTGGCCTTGACAAGAAACAATAGTAAAACATTGTTGTTTTTATCAAACCATTCCTAATCACATGCTGGTGTACATTATTCCTTTTCACTGAAACTACAAACTCTAATGGAAGCAACTGTTTGCTATTGCAACTTCATTGTGAGCAGGACAGCAAATAGCATGTATTCCACAGCTGGTTGCCTACATTTTCACGCCATTAGTATGCCTATATTGTTTGCTAACTTTGATTGAAAGTTCACTTCACTTCTCCCTGAGAATGATTTCTGGGAAGCACTGTTAGACAGACAGCGACAGCTGAAGAAAGGCAAACATGAATAAGACAATATAGTCAAAGAGAGATTATTGCATTGCAATGAACAACACATTTTGATGATATTGAAGGTGTTTTCGGACTGGGCTGTGTCTCAAATGGATCATTAAGTTGTACTCCATGCAGGTGCAAATGTTCAGAAAGGCAAGTCCTTGGAGTCACCTCTACATGCAGCTGCAGAAAAAGATTGCACAGCCGTGGTGAAACTACTGCTGGACTTTGGTGCAGACATTAATGCCAGAAACACAGAGTTTCAGAGGCCAGTAGACGTGGCTCCACCCAGCAGTTTAACAGAGGGCTTTTTACTGCTCTATGAAGGTACACGAGACCGCAATCTTGTACCTAGTCTTGTTAACACTCCTGCTCTTTACCTTTGCTTTAAATAAAATTGTCAAAATTTGGATTTCTTTTTCTTTATTTAATATATTTTAATTATTATTATTATTTCTATAACTATGTTGAATATTTTTCCACTCTTCTTTTCATAGCTACTCCCAGACTACTGAGCCAGCTGTGTCGTCACTGTATCAGAAACTGCGTTGGCTGCGACAGACTCCACCTTCTCTCCCACCTTCCCCTGCCTAACAGGCTGAGGATCTACTTGCAGTACCAATGACAACAGGCAGAAAAAAACAGTCTTCTGGGACTTCCAGAAATAAACCTTTCACACAAACAGCAACATGAACTCTTTTTACCTTTAATTTGAACTGCCAGTCAATTCAGTAAGAGCAATTAATTGAGATTAGTCACAGAGTACTCAGTGAGTTGCTGACAGTAAGAAGTTGCTTTGAGTGGGCCTGTATCTTATGTGGACATGTGGACTTGGATGCTGAAACAGGTAGTGCTCCTTTAACAAGTTTCCATTTGAATATGTATGTAATATACAGTTGCTGCTTGCAGTTGTGATTGCAAGTTAGGTTTGCAGTGTTTAGAAGTTGCAAATCTACAAAGAGTGATGCACTCCATATACACAATCAATTTGTATGCCATGTAAATGCAATACAACACAGTATGAACTTTGGACTTGATGTTTGATGATGATGTTTTGCACACTACAATTTCATTAAAATAGTTTTTAAAACGTTCCGAAATTGGTTGTGTTTTTAAATTACATATTTGAGATACATTATGTTCCACGTAGAGATGCAGTGGGATAATTACTAATTCAAGATAAATGTAAAATTGGATAGTATAGGTACAGAGAACAGGAGGTCGCCAACAATATTGGAAAATCTCAGATGGAAAAATTGGAGCAGCAGACATTTGTTTCTAATTTTGGTATAATACCGATCCAAACAAAATTCATTATAAGCTAAAGGATCATATGAATATAGATAGAAATAAAATGTTAAATTATTGCATGATAGAAATGTATGTATATATTGATAAATGTAAGTTGATGTTATTTAGTACAACTTCAGTTTAATCTTTGCCTATTTAGTATTTAGCAGTGGACAAATTAGTGGACAAGTCTGGTTCTGCTGGAGGTTTCTTCCGTTAGAAGGAGTTTTTCCTCTCCACTGTCGCCTCAGTGTTTGCTCAAGTGGGACTGTTGGGTTTTCTCTGTATATACTTATATGATGTGTAAGGTCTTAAACCTTACACTGTAAAGTGCCTTTAGATGACTTATGTTGTGAATTGGCAATATATATATATATATAATTGAATTAAATTAAACATTTCAGAGATGGTTTACAGCACCATCTACAAAGTGCTTTATGGACATAATTTGTTAGTGATTATTTCTCCCATGAATAGATTGTGAGCTATTACTAGTCTCCTCTCCTCGTCGTGTAGGAGTAGCAGTAGGAGTTTGCATTCAGCATCAATGTTGTAGTGTTAACGTTACGTCCTGTAGGGGGCGGTAACGCGCCATTCAAGTCTGCGCGCGCTGCCGCAGGACATGACAAACAACTAGTGAATCGTTGTCATGGAGATATAAACAAAAAGTCACGCGCGTCACAACACAGGCTGTAGCGGCGCGTTCGTTATCTAATGTCAGACGACTTAAATCGGGATTAACATGATTTCATGAATTTCCTTGTTCAGCATTAATCGCTTTGTATATTTAATGGGGTCAGGGCACAATGTACTACGCGCAGTGTCCCAAAAAGACAGCACTGCCAAGAGAAGTCCTTAAATGGCTGCAGAGCCTCGACCTGTCGTTTTATCCGAAGAATGTGCGGAGGTAAAGACATTGTTCTGTAATTACACAGGCGTTTTCGAGTACTTTCCATCAGAGATATACTAAGGACTGTCTAAATAAATATAACTAGCTCTTTTTTAACGAAATTATACCAGTTAACCTTGTTTATTAGGATTTAAGCTAGTGTGATAATTACCCCTCTTTCCTTAGCTTTATCTGTTCATATAAACATATTTAGATTGAACAAAGGTTAGCTCAGTTCATTTCTAAAAGTAAATGACCAAAGGTACGCTTAATTTCTCATGCTGGAGGGTGAAATAAGTTAATTGCATTATAAAACATTCACAAGTTAAGAATTACTCTATAATGCTTTCGACGGTTCGTGTCCCTTATATTCCTGAGCATCACACATTACTTACAAATAAAAGAAATTAGATAGTCATTAAAAAGACAGAGAATGGAAATAAGAAGAAAATGACAGCAAGATCCAACAACAGGGAATCCAAGAAAAACATCTGCCAGGAGAGCTAGATTAATTGTAGAGCAGTCGTATATCGAGTCTATTATCTCTGTTGTTTGTTTTTTATTTCCAGAGATTTTTCCAATGGTTATCTTGTGGCAGAGATATTTTCTCATTATTACCCCCAAGACTTTCCAAAGCAATCATTTGACAAAGGAGCATCACTTACTGCCAAGCAGAAAAACTGGAGCAGAATAGAGCGGGTAAGAAGAAAACATGAAAAATATAAGTAGAATGAAACAGCTCTTTTTTTAGTTCACTTGGCATGTGGTTTAATTGCATTTCAGGGCACAGTAAAGCATTTTATTGTATTTAATCTCTTTAGCATTCATTTTGGATTTGCAACCTAAATGTTTTTCAACCTACCAGCACACAGCACCACAAATCCTTAATCCTTTATTTTAAATAATTTCTTGTATATAATTTGACTGACTAAAAACCCATTGTGATACATAAATATGAAAATCAGTTAATTTACCTACATGTTTCTGTAATCTGCAACAGGGAACTCTTATTTTGAAACCGTTTACTGTCCCAGTCTTTACAGAAACAGAACCGGCACTTGACTAAAGACGTGGTTGATGGAACCATCCACTGTAAACCAGGGGCAGCTGAGCTGTTGGTGCATGAGGTTTATTCTATTTTAAATAACCAGAGGCAAGGGGTGACTCAAATCAAGACAGGATCAATGTAATTTGAGACATATTCAAATGTATTCACTACTTTTTTTATCAGGCAGTCATATTTATTTAGTTCACAGGTTTTTTTTCTGTGAATAAGTTTATGTTTGTAGTACTAAACCTATTAATTTGAAAACAGAATTGCTTGGTCTCTCCTGGTAATGGTGCCCTATTGGGATTTATATTTAAAATAAAACCTTCCCAGAGCCTTGGTCAGTCCATAGGCTGAGGAAGTGCATGCAGCCAAGCCAGTGTGGGAAACACTAATGCACATGTGCATTGGGCTGCACAATGTGAAAGCAACTGAAACTAACTTATTTGGCTTTTTCCAAGTAACCTTAAAGTGACCGAGTGTTTGAGTCACTTATCCTGTTCCTTTAATACATCCATGATCTATGTCTAAGGATTCTGACTACAAGTCGGTCAAGATATTTGTCAAATACAATTTTGAACCTATGAAAAACACGCCATAAACATTCTACTAACAAGATTCTACATATTAACCCATATGAGCTGCAAACGCTACTCAGTAGGTGGCATACAAGACATGTAAATGTGACACAGAAGCATTTAAAACCATAATGTAATCTTTAGGAGTCTCCCCTCTCAGCATCAGGGAGGGGGAAGGCCCAGAAATGGACTTCACTGACCGAGAGTACCAGGAGCTTCTTCCCACACTGGCCCGCTCCACAGCCTCCAAAGCCCTAAAAAACAACTTGAGGATAACAGAGATGATGGCGGAGCCCGACATCTACACGAACCAGTTGAAGGCAGAAGTTATCCTCCAAAGGCACCTTGAGCATAAGACTGCAGAGAAGATGCTCAACCCTGGTGGGTCACATGTACTGACTTGATATGGGACAAATATTGAGTGGTGCTTTAGTTTTCTCCCCCTTTGCTCTGAATAAAACCATATGACTGATACACTGAAGGGGTAGCTGGAGTCACTTTATAGATCAGAGGTTATATTTCTCTGAATGTGACCGTTTTACCATGTCTTTGGTTTGGTAACAGAGCGTTTTAAACTGAAGCATCTGGGTAAGCCTCTGGCCAAAAATGGTGAGCCATCCAGCCAGGGTAATAAATGCTTTGGCAACCCTTCATCTGGAAGCAAAATATCAAGTAAGTGTTTAATCATACAACCTCTTTCATTGGTAATCAGCTATAAATATTCTCTACAAAGTACATTCAAACTACGTTCACTGCTGTTTTATTCTTTGTGAAGAACAAACTATTTTGCCTTCATGAGAATCTATTCTAATCAAACATTTCACAACTAACCTGCACCGAACATGTGACTTAGTGATGTACAACTGCACATACTAACCCCAGCGTTTCCCAATTTTTTTGCTGTTATAGAGTCATGCTCCTCAACATGGAGTCAAGCTGCTGTTTCCTTCAAGGAGGTAATAGTGCATCAGCCTGTCAGACGGTGAACTATTAAAAGATGAAGAATGGAGATCTGCGATGATTGTATTGCATGCGTCACTTGATACTTGATGTTTTCCACAGTAATTCAAAGCAAAGCCTACTTAAACTGTTCCACACAAATATTTACTGGAGCTGAACACAGATGATGTCAGTGTTTCTTAGGGCTTATGTAATGTAGTGTAATACAGTCCCTCTAATTTTCAGGATATGTTTATTTGCACCAGTAGGTGGCAGCATTGGTGATAGCAAAGCAGAGTATTTTTAGACTAAATACACTGCTTTGAAAAATAATAAATCCATTAAATTAACTGGCTGTTGGTTTGTTTGTGTTAACTATTCTAAGTGAGGCATTCATTTTTTAGTCTGCATCATTATGAAATTATCACACATCAGCCCTCAAACAGTTTTAAACTGTCACCGTGAGAGGATTTTAAAAGCTTGTAAAAAATATATTGGGATGAAAGAATGTATTCAATGACTTGTGGTTTGCAACAAATGAGTTATTCATTATGTTGTAACCATAATTTCTAAACATCCGAGTGCCTGACTTCACTTGTGATATAAAGCAATTCAGGAGAATGTGACTCAAACATTTGTGGAGAGAGACGAGAGCGGCCACTGTGTCAGTTGCAAAACAGCTAATGCTAAGCTGTAAAAATGTTGAACAATAAAGATATTATGATGGTATATTCATATTTTCCTATATTTTGGGGAAAGTGAGATATCTAACAATGAATATCAAACAATTGAAAACAGTTCAGGCCATGACAGACCTCATGGTCTCTACGAAGCCAACCCATCCTGTTTCCATGGTAGTAATTGCTGGTGAAGCCTTTATTTCTACCTCCCTCAGTGGAGCTGTAAAACCTGACCTCCTTAATCTTTCAGTATCTTTAGATTTTTCCTCAGCTTGACTGGACGTGAACACACATCAGCACTTAAGACGCAGAGGGCTGTCGCCTGTTGATTTCTGTGGGTGCTCGGTGATAAGCATTGGAATCTGGATTTGTTTTTAGTGTTGAACTTTACAATCAGAGGCATTGTTTGATAATGGAAAACTAGATTGCAAGGTGCAACTAGAGTCCAAGGTGTGACATCATATGAATGCAAAAAAATGAACTGTATTACAACCACAGCCCTTATCTTTTCATTTTGATGCATGCACATTAAATTATGTACAAACACTAATAATGAGTAAAAGGGTCTGTTGGGGTATGCTGCTTATCAGATTACGGATAGCGTCCAGGTGGATTTCCTCCCAGATCCTCCAGATCTCTGTGCGTCCCTCCGTGGATATGCCTCCCCAGACCAACACTGACCAACCACTAAAGTGATTATAGTGGACAATGTTGCAGGCAGCACAAAGTTTACCTCAGCTGCTCCAGATTCTTAAACGTTTGTCACAAGAGCTCAGAGTGCTTTGATATGTGAGACGTCTGTGGGGGACCTGCCAATTCTTGTGTTCTCGGGAAAATGCAAGTCGAGCTCCATGTTGCCAGGCATTGAGCACAGGGCCCATTAGAGGATGTGGAACCCTCAGGCCGCCCTCATGAAGTGTGATTCTAGTGGTCGAGACATTCACACCAATTACCAGTTAAAGGTCACTTTGTAATAGTCATCCTGATACTCCTGGTGTGGCCTGGTAGCTCAACGGGACAAAAGTCAGACTGGGATGCAGAAGATTGCAGGATCTAGTCTCAGGCCAGACTCCTAGCCAAACCAGGTGCATCCTTGACAAAGAAACTCCTTGTAAGTGGTGAAGAAAGCGCCTGTCAAAGAAGTAAACTACTCCCTGCACAAATGAGCAGATACTGGTCCTGCTGATGGGTTATGGGTTAACTGATCTGATAGTCTGAGAAGATTCTCATTCATCCGGGTGAGGTTGTCAGAAGGTTAAGTCATGTCAACTGCACTTCTTTCTTTAGGTGGAGACGTTTCGTTCTGCATCCACAGAACCCTTTTTAATCTGAGGTAAGTTGGTGAGTGGTCACAAATTTATCCTCCAGGTTAGTTTCACCTCTCACCTGATTTGAATGGGCACTTAACGAGCCCAATCAAGTCAGGTGTTATCTCAGATTGAAAGAGTTCTTTGGATGCAGAATGAAACATCTCTACCTAAAGAAAGATGTCCAGTTGCAATGACTAAACCTCTTACACCTGATCAGATACGTAACTGACCAGAACAATGTCCCAAAAGTTTAACTGACTTAATGCTATATTCTGATTAAAAAGTGTTGCCTTAATTTTTGTGAGCAGTGTATTTATTCTACATCTACAGGCCTTTTCAACTCAACACTATCTAGGGCCTGGTTGTTATGGCAACTAGCAAACCAACACTGGAGAGCGACCAGGAGACATTAATAGGCTTACAGTGAGCTTCTTTGGCTCCTTCGCTTGGTTATGAACACAAGCAGGATTTCAAGTGGCATATGGATGCATACAAAAAAATATGCGAGCACATTCAATTAAAATTCATTTAAACCTTGCATTTAAATTAAAATCAAAAAGACAGAAACCATGAATGTGATGAAAATTTGATGTGGTGTCCAAAATGCCACAAGAAAGTGTTTCACCATCTGCCAAAGGGGTCAACCTCTTTTTGGAACTAACATGACTAGCCAGTAGGGGTATTAGCTTTGTAAGCCAAGGCTTCCCTTAAGAAAAAAATCCCCCCCTCCCTCCCAGCAAAACTCACACTACAGCTTACAAAGCCACCGTCACTACAGTAGTGTGTGGTTAGTAGTTATGTGATCCACATTGAGGGCGAGACTCTATTGTGTATATATTTTTAGATATTCACATAACAATATGTTTTTGTTTTTTAAAGCAAATTATCATTTCTGTTATAGTATTACTCACAAATGAGCTTCTGGCCCCGCTGTTCACTTTTAAAACCTCAGAAATGAAAGCTTATGAAGTGCAAGTATGTTTTCTTTTCCCCTGTATGTGGGGAAAAGAGTATAGTCACACTTCATTTCATTATCACCATTTAAGTCTTAAAACTCACATGCTTACGAGTTTGTAATAAAGGGCATAATTCAAAATAAAAGACTTTTTGTAAAATAATAATATAGATCACAACAGTACCAAGAAAACACAGTGGGCTGCTAATGAAATCATATTTCATAATTCAGAACACAGTGCCAACAGGGGTATAAATCCGGTTAGAAGTCTTTTAACTTCTGTTTGTATTTATTTTTACATTTATATTTACCTTTATAAATGCTCAATTTAGAACTTACACAGTTAAGAGAAAACCATTTAGTTTAGATTGTACTGAAGAACAAGTCAAATACTAATAATCAGTGAAGACACTTGTGACTCCTCTGAAGAAGGAGAAGATACTATGCTTTCAGCAACTATGTCTCAGCTTCTTTACAAGTCACTAGAGTTGCAAAGGGAAGAAAATAGTTTGCCAGACTTGAGAAAGCCCTCTGGAATGGAAGGGAGAAACGTCGTCAAAATACCAAACAAGTGCAGTTGCTATTGGATAAAATCCTTTTGAGATAACATGCGCTGGGTGACTGAGAACCTTCACAGACTGAGAACTGACACAGAAATTTGCCAGAATGTGTGCAGGAGAGTCTGAAGTTAACTGGTTGCTGTATGGCTATAGTGCATGTCAGACCCGAACTGGCCTCCCCAGTTCGGGTCTGGGTGCGGACTTGCACCTCTGTTATTCCATATTTCTTGTCTTCGTTTTCACTGCTACTGCCAAATAAAAGCAAAATGTCTTAAAATAATATTTGCAAAATTCACCATTTTCACTAATATCCATTAAAGGTTACTAAGGATAACTATAGAATATAAAAGAATATCACTGTACACTGAAAGCAATGACCACAGTAGCTTTTATAAGTGAGGAACTCTGCTAGGATTAGTCTCACAATAGAAAGGGCAATAGCAGCAACAATAACAGGAAGACAGAAAAGACAACACAGGGCAAAGAGAACTCTCAAGGACCAGGGTTGCCCACTCCTGCTGTAGAGTATGAGCTAAGCAGAAGAAATTTTCAACATGTTTATATATCAATAACGCTACAATTTGTCACCATCACGACACATTTGTTTGCATCATTCACTTTATTTGCATCTCCTTTTGACTGGATTCCAGTTTTCTGTGTCCACGTGGATCAATAAAGTGTCATCTAATCAACCCAATCCATCCACCTATCTGTGCAGACTTCAAAACTGAGTTAGATTTTATTAGTACAGCACATTTTACCCAACAGCAATTTAATGTACCACAATAACTTTACAATTATTCCTTTATACCTATCAGTTTTTCTATATATTTGTGATTTTGGTTGTTTTCTGGCTTAGATATTAGCCAACTTGACTTTTTAGTTCTGTTTATAGAATTTATGTATTTTGTATTATTTGGAGAAATATTTCTGCTTTTTAGGTAACAAATCATTTTATGAGCCAATTTACCATTTAATGTTATGTTCAACCAGTCCTTGTCTTCCTAGTTTTGTTCCTAAATACAGTAAATTATATTTGATATGGAATTTAATAAGGGAGCCTCATTGTACTGAGATGAATACCAATCAAATTGCTATCTCAAAAGATTGAAAATAATACTAGGAATCCAGTGGCTTCCCACAAAGTTTCATAACACCATAAGACTATAAACGCTTAGCTTTAGTTGTTCACAGTGTCTGTCTACACATGTGCACTGTACATTTACATGACAATAATCCAATGACACCCTCTAAGTGATCATATAACTGAATCTGTATGACTAATAAGATTAGGAGAATCCCATTTTGACATAAGATGTTCCCCCTCCTTTATTTAAGGAAAATTTCAGTTAATGCAGGAGAACCACTGCTGTGTGGAACGGGGTGGAAAAGGGAGAGGGGGGGCAATGGGTCTAACCATTCTGTTTTAATTTCAGGGGTGTTTAGGGGGCTCAGTCAGGTAATTACTACCCATGCTCGTGAACGTCCCTGTATAAAACAAACAGAGTCAAAGATCTTGATTAACTCCCCCCTTTATACTCAAGTGTGGTAAGTGTTTGAATTCCGCCTTTCTCACGACACCTGCCTTTTTTAACTGCATACCCCTATCACACATGCACCTCCCCGCCTACCATAGAGACCACCCTCTGCTCTTTCTGGCCCCCCTACTCTCCTCCTCCACCATCATCAGAGACTAAGGAGGTTTTCACCACTTGCCACGGCAGCTTGCAATGAACAGAATCACAAAGACTCAGTGATCCCTTGCATCACCCGCACGCTTGACAAAAACGATAGATGACAGGCAGTCTTAGTGACAGTAGGGAGACCTAGAAAACAAGTGCTTTGTGGACTAACCTTGATATATAAATAGGGTTTTACCTTGCAACCCAAACAGCCATTTTTTACATCTCTCTAAAAACAGCATCAGCACAATGGAAGAGGACATGGATGAGGGACAGACCCAGAAAGGTAAGAATGCTGCTTTTTGAATGCTGTTTGTAAAGAGTTCCCTGAGTCAGTTTGATATGGATAATTCCTCAGTGTGTCAGTACAGCCAACGCTGAGACAAAAGCACAAATGTAAGCCTTTCCATTGTAACTACGAGAGCAGCTGTTCAGAGTAATACCGTTTACCACTGAGTGCTGGGACTCCACTGAAGAGGACACATCTATGTTATCGGGATAGAAAAAGGGGTGTGCACTGTCTCAGCGAGGGCTAAACTGTCTTTGTTTGACAAAGCTTTCATGCTTGTCGCAGTGGCTGAGAGAGATAGATGAAAGCTCAAGAACCAAACTAAGCTTCTTGACCCAATAATCCATTAGTTCTCAGGTTTGGTCCTTTATGTCCAACCTCATGTATGTTGCAGAAAATCTATGCAACATTAAGAGGGGAGCTGATGCAGGTGCATGAGGTTTCCTTCGTTCATTTAAAAGGGGTGTTTGCAAAGGGAATTCCTTTTTATACTTCACATACAATCCCCCACCCACCTTTTCTCTGCATGAAAGATTTAGTGTTATAATCATATAAAAGCAAGAACACAGTATTTTGGACTGAAACCCTTTGATTAGAGTTATTATTTATAACGCCCTCCCAAAATGACACATGAGCATAAACGGGATGCAGATGTCATTAAAAGAAAACAAAAATAACAAAACACACTTTTGTCTCTGCCTCCCTAATCTCCCTACCTCTCAGATTTGTTTCATGAGACAGGCAGGCAGGGCTTCATATGTTTGAATCACATCCACACACGAGCTGAAACAGTTGCCATGGCACTGGCCAAATGCAGCTATTATTTATTCTCTCTTCACCCACTCTTGCTGGTGACATTTCAGTAGCACAGGAATAGTTTGCAGTGTCTGAGTGTGGGAAGCAGAAAGACGGGAAGAGCTAGAGTCAGGCTGAAAGAAGTGAAGAAGAAGAAGAAAAGGGCAGTGAGGTGAGAAGAGATTTAGAAAGTGGAAAGGAAGAACGAGACAGAAGGAAAGTCTTCCACTATACTGAAAATAATGGGTGCTGTTAAAGATATGTAGTAGCTAAGAAGATATTCTATTTTGTTTCCAGCTGATTACAGGGAATAACAAAATCACAGCAAGAATATTTATGTGGGTAATATTACTATAGAAACTGTGATGCTAAGCATATAATCTACAAGAAAAGCCCTGCAGATTATGATCATGGCCGCCATTACTAGGTGTGTACTCAGGCATTCCGGTTCAGCAAGCAAATTCTGTCAGTTTTGGCTTGTAACACAAATGCTCACCCAGCTGAAAGATGTAGCCATGCAAGCGTTGTGCCATGCCCATTCATATAGATTATGTATTGGTTTGTATCCACCTAATGCTGCCATATAACGTAGGTTTGGTTAGGTTAGTATTTTTATTTCTTAGTGTAGCCAAAGTTAGTCAGAAAAAGCTATGTCAGGGATTGGAGAGAGGACCTTTTGTTCTTTTTTTAACAGATGATGTAATTATTTTCCAGAGTAACCTGTTAAACTTTTATTGCTGGAAAGAATGGCTTAGAGCCAAAAAGTCAGGTAATTGAAATCAGACTACAGATAAAAATTGAAGGTCCAATTTAAGGCCAAAACACATCCACATATTCTGAGTTCATGGCAATGGTCAATCAAAGACAGATCAACAGATCAGACACAACATGATGCAGCCTCTGGATGAATGTATGCAGCCACTCATGGCCCTATGGCCATGATCACCTACCACATGAAAAAATAGGATTTCAATGTTACCATCATGATTCATGACTACAGGAGTTTACACTTCATGTGCCCACAACATGGCACAGTAACTATTACACATCCTTGTGTACACAAATGTGAAAATATTGCTAGTATTCTGAGATTTCTGGGTAACAAATGATGGTGTAGAATGTTTGAAATTAGAAAAAATAAATAAATATATCAGA
Organism: Microctenopoma steveboyesi; assembly: GCA_032359275.1. Taxonomy (NCBI): domain Eukaryota; kingdom Metazoa; phylum Chordata; class Actinopteri; order Anabantiformes; family Anabantidae; genus Microctenopoma; species Microctenopoma steveboyesi. The sequence goes on along the minus strand of JAUMHF010000002.1, from coordinate 16,628,130 downwards.
AGTTCTGGTTTGCTTTTCCACCACTCTACAAACTTCAACACTTCAACATCAACTGTCTACTTAAAACACATTCGTATAAACAGTATCTTATATTGATTATTCAATATAATAAGACTGAAGTAAACATGGACAAATGGAAAATAAACAGGTACTTCTGCCTCAGAGGACATGTAGGTGTCAATGAGTGCACTCACAGCACGCTAAAGCCCTTCTGTTTTCCTCTTCTTAGGCAGCAAATCTCTAATTATGAGTCAGACACACCAGGTGGGCACTGCTCAATTCATCTGCTAGCCAAATGTAGCAGTGTTGCAGCACAGGCCAAACAAAGACCCTTCACTTGACTGCAGGTTTCCACCAACATAAAGACAAGAGTGGAATTACTATAACATTGGTAACAATGTCTAGAAGACGAGCAAATCAAACAATGTTTAGGAGATAGTTCATGCTGGTTTTGTTAACTGCTGTTGAATGGAAAATTTGAAAAAGACACACCTGTTAGCACATCCTGAGCCAAGATTGTACTCTGCAAGGCACCACTTCGCCTTCTGTTTGATCAGGCTAATAACTTGGCAAGCTGTTACGTGTATTACAATATTGGTCAGTCTACATTAACCGTTCAGATTTTGATGTTCATTCTGAACTGACTGTACAAATTTCACAGCAAAAGTCACAGTTGCACTGACGTAGTGATAATACTTTGGTTGGCAAACAGAAAAATAGCAGAAATTACATTAATTAATAATTTATGGCTAACTACTGGATTATTGTCTTCACTAGTTTTCAGGTGGTAGTGAGTTCAAAGGTTAGTTTCTTTTTTGCCAGTCGGTGAAGTTGCCTTAAATGCTTGTATTGGGGAAAATAAGAATTGGGAGTGAATTAGGGTGATGGTAAAATCTTCTTGTACAGTAAAGTTATTAAGTTCTATCTTTGCAATTTCTAACCTTTTAAATCTTAAAAATGTCTTTTTGGATATGAAGGTGAATTTGGCCTTTCTACATGTTCAACTTCAGTCTAAACTTAGCACAATTTGGATTTGGATTCATGTGGATTTGCAATTAAATATTAAATATTTATTACTCCAATGTAGCATATTTACCACCTTGCATAAAACAAGAAGTATAATATGAATAAGTAGTTTATTGTCATATACACAGTAAAAATATACGTTAGAATCATGTAATGAAATTCTTACTTTGCTTGCTCACCTTCACATACGGAGAAAACGGAGAAAAAAAGAGGTATATAACAGAATTTAAAAAAAAATCACTGGATAAGAGAATCACATATGAGTACAGCTGTGAGGTCTGTTTAACTTGAGCTTTTATTACTGTTCAAGAGTCTGATTGAGTGTCTACAGTCCTGTAGCATCTACCTGAGGGGACCATGTGAACAGGATGTGTAGAGAGTCCAGATTTGTTCTGTGTAGTTTTGATTATAATTAACTAGCTGTTTGAGGGCAAGACATCCTGTCATTTCTTAATGCACAGTTTATAGAAGGCTTTTATTTTACTATGGGTTAGGGTTCATGTGGGGCCACAACACCAGCCAATTAAAGTAGGGGCTCTTGAGTAATGCAAGTGTTATGTAAATAGTTTTCACAGAGAGGAAGCTGAAATGTCAGTAAAGGCAGATATGTCTTTAGTATATAATAGTATATAATAATGTCACATTAAATAATACATTTAGGAGCTGGAAAGGCCCAAACTAAACTATTACAGACACCATTGAAGAATTGATGTCCTACAAAGACTGAGCTCTGCTGTGCTACAGTACAGCAAACAAAATTTCCCATCTATCTACGCTCACTTTCTCATTGTTCTGAATCCTAATTTTCCCCTGTGAAGGGAGTTCCACCAATTGTTCTTTTGAAATTTGTTGGGGCTGTAACTGCTCTTGAATTCAAACTGGTTATTTTTACCATTAAATGGTTTCTATTGTTTGAGATCTGTAGCTTGAATTCCAACACTTCTTAGTCTCTGTAATGTTGGCGATCAAGGCCTTTTAAGCCCATCTCACCCTGACAAAGGGAGCGTTACGGCTGAATTGCACAAACTCAGAGCAAAAGAACATTTCTCGTATCGTCTACAAGTTTTTGACATTTGGCCCTACGATCCAGCAGTGAACTGAGCACACACAAAAGACACGTCCGTGCTCAGCAGTCACGCATTCGTACTCTTCTATCCCTCAGCGAAAAATAAATAGAGGAAATCAGTGGCTGAGCTTTCGGACCAGGCCTGTAACGTCCTTTTTGCCCACAGGGGTTATCTGTGTAATGTGTCTCATTCACTATTGTCCCACTGAATTTGTTGACATACAGTAAGTGGGTCACTGCTCTGAAGTACCCAGTCTATTCTCAGATTTGCACTGTGGTTGACATGGCAACCATACTGGTTGATTAAACATGCGCGGAGGAGATGAGGGTGTACAGGAGCTGGGAAAAAAACCCTGTTCGCTTCAGGGGAAGGGGGTCTACACATTAAATAAAGGAGAGCAACGAGATGTGTACACGCCCATTACTCTCAGGCTGACACAGACACACCCTCCCCCACCGAAGGCCAGTCTCTCTCTCTCTCTCTCTCTAGGACCAGGCTTAATTCAATCCCACCCACCCATACAAAACTCCTCTGTTAACATAAAACTAAGAGCTCCTAGTTGAATGAGCTGATTGGATGTAACTGAAGTCAACATGCACCAGACATAAAACTTTCTTTATTACTCCCTTCTGTGTCATCTCTTTAATTTAAATTTTCTCCACTGACTTTTTTTTGTGGCTGCAACTGCACCAAAAAACGAAGCTGAACATTCCTGACTTGACTTCAAAAGGAAAAAGTTTTTAATCATGGATGTGCATATAAGACACTATGGACAAAAGTCTGTGTAAAAATGCCCTCAAAAAATAAGTTCAAATTAGCACAGTACATTGCTGAATAGTTTGCTGAAGCTTGTTTTTCTTCTTTATTTCATATAATTCAATATTAGTATCACTACAGTATGAGGAGCATCAGATCCATAAGTTTGGGTACTGTAAATTATTTAAATTTTTTTTATTGGGCATGGTTTTGGTCCGACCCTCTCCCATGGTCTTGTTTGTTAAGCCAAATGACACACAAGAAGCATAAAGGCATGTTCAGTGGGTTTTAAAAAGTTACATTCACACATTTTAATGTGCAAAAGGTAATTTAAATGTAAAATAACCAAATCAAACTATTTAAGCCAGGCCTGCACGTGCCTGAAAAAGGATCTCTAGAAAAGATGGAACCAAACCCTACCAGAGAACATTAAATATTGTTTAATGAAACCAAAACTGTGCAATCTTCCTACAATAAGGCTATTGGGTAAATACCACTTTAACGCTACAACACATCAGTAACTGATTATTTCTAGTTGTACGTTAGACTTTTAAATATAGTGCAAACACATTTGGAAAACTGCTGTATAGAAAAGAAAGTAAGACAATGAACAAGTAGTTTATATATTTCCTGCTGCTATTATCATTATTATTATCATTAGTACAAACTAGACCAGCTGTGAGCTGGTAATGCTGCTGGGAAAAAAGAAACGTGATGTGACATTAGGAACAATGCTTGGAGTATTCTTGTAATATTTAAATAAAAAACAAAATATATAATTCAGTAGCACCTTTAAAACAATTAGAAATTAATGAATTAATCCAAACTAGTTTCCATCATTTTCTTTGAAGGAAAATCCCACGTGAATGTTGACTGGGTCACTGAGAGCCTGTCTTTTGCCTGTTGCATATGACACTGACAGATGGAGGCAAAGCAGGAGGTGGGAGGGGCCTTGGGAGGGGGGCCATCCTTTCTCTTTCTATTAGGTAGACGCCTTCTGTTGATTGGACTGTGAGGTTTAGGGTCACATAGACTTTATTGTGTAAAGGATAAAATATTAAAACCCCACCCCACTGTCCCTTGAATTCCTGTCCCTTTGTTCAGAATTCATTAAGACTAATCCCCGTGTTGCCAGATTTTCATTTCACTTTGTGAGTGAAATTCATAGGATGAACATTACACAGTTCGTGTGATCACTTTTCTGTTTTAGCATTTTGTGGATAATTTAGCAAGCTTTAATAATTTCAGTCATACAATGAAAACAATATCTTGCAACATCCAAATGACGAGAACAGCTCAATTATGCAACGAAACCGAGTTAAGACCACAGACATAGTTCTTCATCATTCCCTCTACTGGCCCCTTTAAATCAGCTTAGGGCAAATTCTTAACTTGATGGTCAATAGGTGCTCACTACAACATCCATGAACAGTTCAAATACTTTTATTTTCATTGCAGCTATTGTTGGTCTAGGCAGCCAGCATGAATAATGAACGAGAGAGTCTTGCTGTACTGTATCACTTCTAAATTATGTATCAAGCATCCAGAAGCTCTTCAACTTAGTTCGCACCACCACTTAGCATTTCTCACAGACTTGATCTCACAGTCTGTTAAGATCAATGAAGAGTTACCGAGAGGAAATGAGTTCTTGTGGTACGAAGAGAGGTTTAGTTTAATGCAGTAGTGGTGACATAACAACAGATATCAAGACTTCAGAATCAATCACAATTAATTAAGCAAAAGCTTTATTAAAGAGTGAACCAACTATAATATTATTTGTTATGATGTTCACAGGAACATATAAGTGCATCAGAGAAAATCAGCAAATAAACAATAAATGGAGAAGATAAGAGGTTATGGAAAATGTCTTGATACTACCTTCACATCAGTATTCACTTATATATTCTGACCACGATCTGAGATCCTGTTCTTTAATAATTTTAACCTAAATTTGGTATGGTCGTTTAATCTTTCCTTTCTCTAAAACACCTCTCTTTACTTGCTTGGAGGAGCTTAAACCTCGACAAAAGCAGACAATAAAACAACCATTTTGTAAACGATTGTTAAATAAATGCACCCATCTCACCCTGTTACTTCTTCTTGTGTTCAAAACAGTCACGTAGACAACATTACCTAGTGGTAGCAGCTCAAAAACTGTGTTAAAGCAAACTAGTGTGCATGTCTGTAATAAGAAGTAATGACACCTGACTACCAATGGCTGGGCTGTTCTACAACCGGGGGAAAAAAAGAAAATACATTTCACATGAAGAAATGCAAGATGTCAGCTTCAGCTGGTTTAAGTGAGCAGAAATGTAAATAATGCAGAGGTCATAAGCCTTGATTGAGGCTGTCATAAATTATTTATGTTATTACTCATCTCCCGTCTCCCAACATCTAGCACCAAGTTAAAGCAGCATGTCTCAAAGGGTGGTGAAATGAAAGTCTGCTTCTGTGTGAGGTTATATCGGTTTCTGCTGTCCAATACTGTTTTTGGGACTAAACACAGAAATTAATTGTGCTCCATAAAAACTGTTTTGGAACACATAAAAAAAGAAACACACAAAAGTCTGTTTTGGTGAGTGCTTGTGATTGAGATTAATTCTTACTCTGGCTTAAACAGGCATACAGTCCCTGGGCTCTCTTATCTTGTCAGTAAACACCACCACATCAATATGTCCTGTCACTGCCTGCTTCTAATAAGTAGTGTTGTTTTTGGTGGACTGTCTTCATTTTAGTTTTAGTCTAGTCTATCCATGAAGCTCTCATTAGTCTTAGTCATGTTTATACTCTTTTGGTCTAGTCTAGTTTTAGTCAATGAAAACTGATGACATTTTAGTCTAGTTTTAGTCAATGATATTTGTATTTGAATCTCCTTTCATTAGAAATGCAATTCTATTTAACCCAGTCAATGTAGTAGTAGTAGTTGTAGTAGTAGTAACTAGTGGTAGTAGTAACTAGTAGTAGACACAAAACCAACCACAAAATTTTCCTTTTATTTATGTTCATTTTATAAACAGGGTTATCTTAAAGACCATCTTATCAAATAGGATGTTTTGTACAGATTGCCAAGGGTCCATTCTTATGGAATAAAATTTTCTTCAAAATGTCTGAAGCTAGCAGGCGAATGTCTGTTGCTAACGCTAAAATGTTAACCACAGCCTCGTGATGAGCTTTACGTAAATAATGTTCCATTAATGTCTTTACTTGAGATATCTGTAAAGATCCTTTGTGTCTTTTCCTGTAATTTTATGGCCGCATCCCTCTCCATAAACACATTCCATTTTCTTTTCCACTTCTATGTAATGAAAGTGTGTCCAAACATTACTTCGTCCTTATCCCCGGCTGACCAGTCATCTGCTGTGTCATAAATGTGAAGAAAAAGTATTATGAGACGGTCCGTGAGCTGTATCTAAATAATGCCGCAAGTTGGGATTGAGGACATGACGTTTGCGTCTAAGCAGAGCGACCTGATTTAAGTGAGTCGCAGTAAGAAACAAGTAGAAGAAATAAAAATAAAGAAACTGCAAAATAATAATAACGCGATTAAATGAGGAGAAAAAAACTTCTCGTCTCATTTTCCTCAACGAAAATAAAAAGATATTTTAGCAGTTTTTTTTTCCAATTACTTTTGGTCTCGTTTTTATTCGTCAACGAAATTACTTAATATATTTAGTAACAGTTACTAGCATTTACTCGTCATGTAATAAAGGTTGGTTGACGATGGTATTTCATCATAATTTTCGTTGACAAAAGCAACACTAACACTAAGCAATGCAACATGTGGGTGTGAGAAGCAGGGAGCCAAATAAAATACCAACCAAGAAGTTCAGCTTGAGAAAAAAAAATCTCTTATTTTGAATGCGTATCAGATACCAAAATACTGCACAGCAGGTTACAATGATCATGTAGTGTATTTTTTTTCTTGTAACTAAGAGTAGTTAAACCACTGGAGAGGTCAGCTGGCACCATTAGTACAGTATCTTTAATAGGTCTAAAAGGTACAGTAGAATATCACATCCTACACACCTTGAAGGTACAGATATTTTTTTAATTGTGGCTGGCCTCAGTATACTCTGTTAATGCAAGTGTTGCACAGATTATTATTAAACACTACTATCAGCAGATCACTTCATGTCAATATAAATTTAGCAGTCTCACTAGATTACACCAGTGACGATGCAGTTAATCTAATGAAGCCTGGACGAGCGTCAACCATCTGAGCACTTTGCACAGCCCTGCAGGCAGACCAGCTGCTTGGTATTCCACTCAGGTTTGGATCAGAGTCAGAAGCAGAGAGTTAAGGAGGAGCAGGAGGAATATTTGCCATGGTTCCTGCATTGTAATATAAGTGAAGACAGAAAGATAACCATAAAGAGACTGTCCTGAAAACATCTTTGATGAATGATGGTGAAATCTGACTGTGTAGCCACCAAGTCTCTATACCGCAAATGCAGTGTGTATGCAGATGAATTTAATTATGGGATGTGATCATGATGTAATTGTTTTTAAGTTTTCAGGGAATCCAAGAAGAAATTTTTGTTTCTATGAACACTTCTATTACATTTGTATATTTGAAATGTGTGTCCTGTTTGGGACTTCATATGACTATGCATATTTAGGATGCAGCTCTGTGCTGCAAAAAAGCTCTAAATGAACAGTTACAAATTGATTTCAAACGGGATTGGCTTTGTGATAAATGGGCCAATAAAGAAAGTCCTTCCACAGGAAATAAACTCCACTTCTGTTGTTGTTACTCTATGAAATGACTGACTCGTTACCCACAAACCAAATCAAAAACACAAGATGGAGACTCATAAATCTTGGTATTTCATACACACACACACACACACACACACACACAGACACACACACACACAGACACACACACACTTTGATATACAAGTATTTCCGGACTCAGCTTCTCCTCTCCTATGCGACAAGAGATTGATGGTGGAGCACAGCAGTGATTAGTCACCTTTGATGCCGGTCAAAGAAGAATGAGGTTAAAAGTCAGGCTCACTATGCAAAGCTAAGGCATCGTTTTTAGTGTTTAATAAAGTGTCAGCATCCTCCCCCGTGCTGAATAACTGATCCAACAAACATGGTGCCCAATTTCACAGCAGACATGTGAGGCCAGATAAATGTAAAGTGGAGATGGCCATGAAAAGTGGCCGGGAAAAGGAGGTACTGTAGTTAAGATTTGTCAAGCTATTTGAAATTGTTCCATGCTTCCAGGTACATCTGCTTCCTAATGTGGTTTTACTGTTGGTGCATTTCAAAATGGAAATGGCACTACAGCGTGAGACATGCATATGCATTCGCCCATTGTCAAATTTCTTTTGAATTATTTAAAATTCCTCTCACTCTGTGTTTGGTTTTTTATTCTTTCCTTTACCGTCTCCATTGGCTAACAGTTTACATTTTGATCTCTTTGTATGTTAAGGATGCCTTGAATGCTGCATCAAATGCCTGGGTGGAATCCCATACCCATCGCTCATAGCCACCATTTTGTTGTACGCCGGAGTGGCTCTGTTCTGCGGCTGCGGGCACGAGGCTCTGTCCGGGACCGTCACCATCCTCCAAAACTACTTTGAGGTGGTGCGGAGCCCAGTGGACGCACTGGACGTCTTCACCATGTGAGTAGAAAGAATCAGACGGTATTTCACACAATTTAAATGATCTTTGACAGTCTGCATTACAAACTGATGACATTTTGCCTAAATTACTGAGGCACATCTAAAGAATCCCATTACTTGTCACACAAATATCCCCCTTCCTGTTTAAGGTATTTTGTGTGGCATCATTAAATCATTGTTATGTTGTGTAGTGAACGTTTTTGTCATGAACGTTTGCTAATCATTCTCTAGGATTGATATTATCAATCCTACGAAGTGAACGTTTGCTAATCATTCTCTAGGATTGATATTATCAAGTATGTGATCTACGGCATTGCCTCAGCTTTCTTCGTCTATGGCATTCTGCTGATGGTGGAGGGCTTCTTCACCAGTGGAGCAATTAAAGATCTGTATGGAGACTTCAAGATCACCACCTGTGGACGCTGTGTCAGCGCTTGGGTAGGGCCAATGTTATATTGCGCACAGTATTTTGTTTGTTGTCCATTTATATGATAACAATACTGTGCTGCCTAAAAGCCTCCACTGCCACTGCTTTCATGATTCACCAATCACAGCAATCAAATAGCCCAAAGTGTAGAGTGCACTTGTAGACTAGGGGTTTGAGCACATGCCATGTAACAGCAACATCGCTAGTTTGCATCCGACCAGAGACCTTGTAATTTTTTATTTATTTAACCAGGGAAGCCACATTGAGATTCAAAACCCATTTTTTAAGGGAGCTCTGGACTTTGTTGCATGTCACACCCTCTGTTCTCCCTGTTTTCCTGCCTGCTAAAGCTAAATGACCACAAACATAATCTTTAAAAGTATATATATATAAAAAATCATTGTTTTTGTTAGTGTCTTTGCTCGAAAGTAGAAAAAAAAATCTGTTGGCTGTGTCAAATGTTGCTCAAGTATTGTATATTAGTAAAGTAGGATATATAGGAACTGAACAACTGTAACAAATCAGGCAGCAAAACACACAATACTAATAACATCACGGAGCCTGAGGTAATCTTAAATATTATTATCTAAGGCTAACTGCTTAGCTGACCCAAAGCTCCACAAGGAGGAAGAAGAAATGATCTATGCTATGATATGTGTGTCACAGGTTTGTTAAGTTAGCATTTGCTAATCTAGTTCCAAATACCCAAACCTAAATAATAGTGTATGGCAGAAATGGACACGTCCAGAGTTCAAACCCACACTTGCCTTCATAATCACCTAAAACACAACAACAATTCATTCTACAGCAGTATCACTATGGTATGCATCAGGATACTAAAATCACATTGCATTTATCTAATGACAAATTTGTTCCTCTTTCAGTTCATCATGCTGACATACATCTTCATGCTGGCTTGGCTTGGAGTGACAGCTTTTACCGCCCTTCCAGTCTTTATGTATTTCAACATCTGGAATATCTGCCAAAATGCAACCATGAATCAAGGGGTTACACTCTGCCTGGACCCCCGCCAGTATGGTGAGGAGATTCTGATTTCTGATCTGCAAAGCCACCGGTTCAGACCTCAGTTCCTCAGATCTCTATAGTCCAAACTGCTAAATGTGTCTCTCATTGACGTACAGTACTGATATGACATCTCAAACACCTTCTTCAAATTATGTTAAGTACGGCACATGAATGTAAAAATCAAACTTCGCACCTGAATTGCTTTATTACATTTTTCAGATATGAAAGAATGATTTGCGCTGCCACCATCCCATTTAAGGCCTATACATCACTCTGTGTCTAAGCATACAGTAGACTTTATTAGAATGATTAGTTGGTATATCAGTGTTCTCTGATTTATACAGCATGACACCCTGCACTGATATTTATACATGGTTTATTAATAAACTCATTTCAGGTATTGTGCCAATTGCTGAGGCGAAAACACTGTGTACTGGAACCGACAAATTCGGCAAGATGTGCGAATCTACTGAGGTAAGTGAAAATTAACCTTTGGGTACCAAATGACGTTAATCATATTTATGAGCTAGGCAGACAAAATCCTCAATACCAATAATCCTACTAACAGAAACATGATTGAGAACAGGTTACTGGTTTGAATGCAACAGCATGGTGGTTGGAACCAAGGCAACACTAAACTAAACAGACAAACAAAAAAACACACCTCCGAGGTGCCCTTTTAGTCAGCTGCTATGATGTTTTTGAAAGGCCAATAGAAGACATTTAAAGCCCTGTGTTTTATTTTTGTCATCCTCAAAAGTGTTGGAACATTGTGTGGTTACAGCAACGCAAGTACACAAATAAGTTCTGAATGATTATTTAGAGCATATAGAATTTAATCAAAATGAATATATGAATGTAATGAATATTTACCTTTTCCCATACCTATTCAAGATTTGCAGAGGCACTGACTAAATGTGTTCTCCGATTTGTTTTTGCTCCAGCTGGACATGACATTCCACCTGTTTATCTGTGCCCTCGCTGGAGCAGGAGCTGCAGTGATTGCTATGGTGAGAAAAAGAACTACATCCCCACCCCCCCAAAAAAGTTAATTATTCAAATAAGGTACAAAAAAGGAAGCCACATTTCAGAAATCTATTATTGTTAAGTCACGTTCAAAAGGGTGATGTTATTACAATATTCTGCTGTCGCAGCATTTAAGTCATTTTTGATAACAAAAGCCAAAAGAAACTACCCGTGTTTTTCCGTGGCATGGCGAGTCTGTGTTTTGTTTGCCTGAGAGAATAGCTGCAGACTGAAGAAAAAGCATTTTGGCGCAGTGAAAAAGACGGGGCTGGTCTCCCTCCCTCTTTCAAAAGCGCTGCGCATGTCATGGCGTTGCTATGGAAACAGGGAGAAGAAAGGCTTGGAGACTGCTGCAAACATCACTCTGTAATTTGTGAGGAGCCATTTTCTGACAAACAGTGTTTGTCAGTGTTTGCTAGTCTACGATGATGGTGCAAATCATGGCAGGACTCTTTTTTCCTCCAACATCCTTATTTATATTCTAGCTGATAAAAAGATATATGTATCAGACACTAACGTATCCCAATAATAAACTGGCCTTAACACATCTTTAAGCACAGAAACACAATAAGAGCCAAATAAATATGCTGGAACAATAGTTGGCCCCATCGGGACAAACACATACATAACAATATTTAGTATTCAGTATTTGCATCTCAGTCGCCTAATTGGTTTAATCTGCCTTTCAGAAACAGAGCACTGTAGCTATGTAAACGTCATTCCCTGAAAAAGTAGAAGTTATGTTACAACCTCAGTAATCCAGTCATCAAAGCGTGATACATTCATTATAACCTGACTTGCCCTGGTAACACAAGTCTAAGACTACAAAGTTTGACAAAGTTGGCATACTGCTGCCACCTGCTGGAACGTGGGAGATTTGAAAGATATAGTCTACCCAATCCAGCTTTACAAGCTATTCACTATATTTTAAATTGAAATATAATCTTATTTTTAAAGGTAATTTAGGTATTATAATATTGTAATATTAATAACTTTCTCATCTCACAGATCCACTACTTGATGGTTCTGTCTGCCAACTGGGCCTATGTGAAGGACGCCTGCCGGATGCAGAAGTATGAGGACATCAAGTCAAAAGAGGAGCAGGAGCTTCACGACATCCACTCCACTCGCTCCAAGGAGCGTCTCAACGCCTACACATAAAGACCAGCGTGAGGCCTGCCCCTGCCACTCCGGCCTCTCTCTCCCTCTCTCTCTTCTATCTTTCCGTCTCTCTCTACTATCCCCTCCCAAGGGGGGGCGGATGGCGCCTAGGGCACTCACCACTGCTGATGTCACTGGTGCGTCATACGACAATGTGGTCTGGGGGGAAAATGTCACACTAATCCTCCCAGTCCCAAACAGCATTGCAGATGAAAAAAAAAGCCCCTTTACCTCTCTCATGGATGGTGTTATGATTATCAATATGGCAGTAATAATATTATTGGATACAAGTTGTTTAGTGCTGATAGTAGTTTTTGTGTGTTTGTAGAATCAGAAGTAGCACTAGTAGTATTTCTGCTTATTTAACTTTAAATTATTTGCATTTCTTTCTTTTATTTTTGTCATATTTTTATTTGATGCACAGTGTTTTGCTCTTATGGATTCTTTAGTTTTTTGCTGAATTCTGAGAGGGTCAAGGGGGGCTTAAAAGGGTTTTCAAGCACATTTCTCATGTCATGTGTCTGAAGATTTCATGTTCAAGAACTATGTACTGTATGTGAACTGATTGTTCGTTTTAAAAATACTTAAAATTTCACAACACAACTATGGAGCAGCACAAGCTTTTGTCATACCAGTATTCCCAGGGATTAACCCCACCTTCATGTGGAGGTAAATGAAGTGTTTTTCTATTTGAAGCTCTACAGTAGCAAGTCAAGACAATAATAAATACCAAATCATTAGATAAAAAAAATATTTACTAGCCTGTTTAACAGGAAAATGTGAGTTTGATAGACATTGAAGATGGGATTAGTCCATTAAAAGCAAATTATTCATTATTGTATATTTCCATTTTAATGTATTTTAGGACGGTGAATGATTCCATTCTCTTGGAAATCACAAGCCACAAAAGCAAATGCAAACATACTTTCATAAACCCTTTTTTAATTTCTTAAAACTGGAACTTTATAAACACTGAACTCCTCTTTTTGCAGATCTCTGCACTGTATATACTGATATATCAAAGCATACCTATTTGTTAAGCACTAACATTTAAGGACAATACATGCAAGAATGAGAAGGGATCACTGTGGGTCAGTCTACCCGAAGAAGAAACCCTAACATTACTAAGTTGTTGGTGTAGTGGCACTCCTTAGTGGAATTATCAGATGTGAGAACAGTGTGTGTCACAGTAATTTTGTTCATGACAGTAACTGTATTGCTTATACGTCCTGATGCCATACTACAAAAGGTGGCCAGTCAGTTCATTGCCTGTTTCGTTAGTATTTTTCAATGCTAGTTTCATGCACTTATTTGACCATTTCTGTGCTCTCTATAGATGTAAGCGCATTGGTGTTCAACTCAAAGTTGAATAACTGTACTGTTAGTAAAGACTGTGAATTTAGATGTTTTCGTGGCATGGACATGCATTAATATAGTCTTTTTGACTCAAATGTTATTTTTTAAATTTCAGTTCTTTATTTTTACACTTTTGACTGTCTTGCTGGAAAACCATTTGTTTATATGTGCAGTACTAAACCTCCCATGCTTACAGCATTATGCTACTGATATTATAGACTGTAGTCATTTGAGTTGTGTCTATTTAGTTTGTGATGAGCCCTCAATCATGTCTTAAAACTTATACTTGTACCAACAATGCTTACTCTGTAATGATCTGAAAAATGCTTTCAGCTTTCTCCTCATATTAGTCTTTTGTACTTTCAATACAAGTGCTTAGTAGCAGGCTTTAAAATGAATCTGTTTTGTACATTCATGTGCCAACAGCTTGAAGTGGCTTATTTGACCTGTATGATCAAATTTGCTTGCATAAATAAAACTCACTTGTGTAATTGTTAATAAATACTGGATGGCTCCCGTGTCCATTTTGTTTTCTGGTCAAGAAGTCCCCCTGATTGTATTGTAAGATTTGTTATGGCTGCTGTATGAGCCAATGTTTCTCTGATGTCAACTGTCACGTGTAAAAAATATGTAAAAAGACAAATTACCATTTTAAGCAAAAGAGAGAAATTGGTATTTATTTGGAGGAAATAAATGTAACTACTAAACCACTAGATGTCTCCCTTTGGCCACTGCTCATTTCAGATTAAGACCTGGCAACTAATAATTGGCATACTCAATGTGCGTTACAGTTGTGAAGGAACAGCTGAGTTGATGGTAAAAGTAGCATTTCAATAATTCTATTACAACAATCTAATATATTCAAGTTAAAACATACATTTATAGAATTGATGTTTTTTGCTATAACATCAAGTTGAAGGACTGTCTAGGTCAGGGGTAGGCAAGTTCGATCCTAGAGAGCCACAGCCCTGCTTGTTTTCAAACCATCCCTACACTTACAACTTCTGACTGGCTAAACACACCTGATCCAGGTAATCATCAGTTCCTGCTCTTGGTTAACAGCTGGAGGGTTGGAAAACTAGCAGGGCTGCAGCTCTCTAGGATCGAACTTGTCTACCCCTGGTCTAGGTGAAGTAAAAAAAAAACACAGGTATTAACTCATTTAAGTCACCTTGCTTTTAACAAACCAATGTACTAAACCAGTGTGTGCAGATAATATTTACAGATATTCTTCTTTTGAGCCATTATGAGCACAAAGGTTGAATTTGGTCTTCTACACCAAGCCTCCAGTCCACCCCATCAGGTAATAAATCACATCCAAGATTACACTTTACACCTTGGTGCCAGACAGTCCTCCCTCACACAACTGACTTCCAGCTCAAAATGAATTCAGGGATTTCTTCAGTGTCAGAGTGACTTGCGTAGGAATGCAAGAGACAAAAAAAAAGTTTTCAATGTGTTCAGTATATCTGACAAAATTATGTAAACACTGTGTAAAGTTTAAAAATGGTAGCAAAGGTGTGGCTAGAACAGGTAAAGGGAAACCCTATACAATTAGCTGATTAGCAGCATGTTCAAAAGACTTGTCCTGCCCCACTGCCTCTATGTAGCTTACATCACCCTGTCCAACCCCAGAAATCCTCCACTAATCTCCTCCCTCTTAGGGTCAATCTTACAGGTCACCTGTACTGTAATTAGACCTACAGCCTGTGTTCCGTTGTCTCTTATGAACGCTACCTGTATTATTCTACATTTGTTTTTTTGGAGAGTGTAATTCCTCAGGCTCTCAATGAATTTGGATGTCTTTTTTCTTAATCGCTCCTCAATGTAAGAATTTTGGGTGCATTCAATGAAATCATGTGTCGACTCCTCTATGTGCACGTATTGTTGTGCTGCTTGAGTATGGCTCATCCCTTCTGTCCATCCCAGTGCACCTGTGTCTTCCATGGACGTACTGATGGAACAGGGACCAGGTAAATTGTAAATTGTACTTGTGCTCACTTACTCACACACAATTGTAATGTGAAAATATGTAAAATTAAGATGACACTAATTTCATGACCTTTGTAAAAGCTTTGTGAGAAGTTTGATTGATTAACTTATTTTCTATGCACATGAATTACAAAAAGAAAAACTCTAAAACTATAACAATAATGTCTATAGAATAATTTTGTTAAAAAAAGAAATAATGTAAAGACAGTGCACTTAACTTGTCACATCTAAATTTTCAATGTTAATGTTTTCAGTCATTTGATTTTTATCACTGTATGTTTTTGAAAAACAACAACCCAGCAACAACTTTAACTGTAACAGTGAGATAAGCTGAATAACCAATTGTTAAAATGCATTAAACGCAGCAGTAGTAGCAACGCAGTGGCAAAGAACAAGCCATTATAGTGGCCACTAAAAAAACAAAACAAAAAAATTGCAGGATGTTCAGAAGCCCTATTCTACACCCCTAGGAGTTTAATGTATGACCATATATGTCAGTTGTAAATCAAGATAAGGTTGACACATGTTAACAGTGGAGGTACTATAGATGGTATAATTTAGACACCAAAAGCTAAAATAGGTATTTTTATAATTATATAATGGTAATAAAACTTTACTGAAACCATTAAAACATGATTCTCTTTCTATGTCTTTATTTCATATTAAAATGGACTCCAAATATGCCATCACCTACATTGGATGTCAGTTCACATAATCACTCACTGCAGTATGTTAACAGTAATTAGCTTTGACTTTTTAGGAGGTACAGCCACATGAGGAAAAAAAATATTGTGCATCACTACGGAGAGACTGGATAAATGAATAGATGGATAAATTAATGGACATGTATAATGGAGATCAATAGAATTACCATTTTCTGAGATCATCAGTGTTACAGTTAAGGTCACTCAAAACAACTCAAAACAGTTCCTATATCAGTACTGTACGGTCTGTTCAACTAATTTATGTGTCACATTCAGATCTGTGCTCTGCAATGACCCAGACATGTCCGATATCCCCGTTAATGTACCTGTGGATACTGTAAAACTTCGTATTGAGAAAACTGCAGTACGGCGAATCCCAACAGAAGCTTTTTACTACCTGGTGGAGCTACGATACCTGTGGATTACTTACAACTCCATAACTACAGTGGATACTGGAAGTTTCTACAACCTCAAAGTGCTCCACGAGCTGAGATTAGATGGAAATATGATTTCCATGTTTCCCTGGGAGTCTTTAAAAGAAATGACAAACCTGAGGACACTGGATCTACGAAACAACAGACTCACTAATGTTCCCATCGAGGCTATCCCCTTCCTTCTCAACATTACTTACTTGGATCTTTCCAGCAACAAATTAACAACACTTCCTGCTGATCTCATGGACATCTGGCCCCCCTTCAATGGAGAACCCATCTCTACTAATGTCTCTCAGAAAGTTGTGTTAGGTAAGTTAACAAAGTTGTGTATCTGGGGGACGGGGCAGGACACTTTTGGAATCGCTTTTAAATACCCCAGGACATTCATTAACATCACATATTACTGTAGCCAGACTGCCCTGGTAGCTAGCATCAGTCAAATTAGCTTATTTTAAGTAGTGGTAGCTTAATGTGTATTAATGTAATTTTGTTCTTTGTGTTTTAATTAACAGTTGACCGTAAGCCAGTGCATCTTAGTGACACCAGTGCATCTCAAAATATAACAAACTGTAATAAGAACTGTAAGGCAAATGTTATGTCATTTATTGCAAGGTCATATGGATACAGTACTGCAGTTGTGGTGGCTCAGCTGGTAGAGCTGATAGAGGAACAGTCGGTGCTCTGATTTTCCGTTCCGTTCACAGCTTTTGTCATGCAGGGCCAAAGCACTTGTAGTCTTAGTATACTCAGGTTATATTTTGATCAAAAATATCTTTTTTGTTAAGTTTTTCCACTGTACGTGAATGAGTGTTCACTGTACATTAGCAGTGCAGCATGGACAGTAGAAGGGATGTTGTTAATAGGCTGTATAAGGGCAAGCTAGCTAATCTGTTCTAAAAGAGCTGGCCGTGTGCACTGATGGACATGAAGGAGAAAGAGGATTAGAGAATAGTTCCATGCACAAACAGATTACAGCTTCTTTAACATATCCCAAAAGCCTTTCCTGTTAGTATTTTATGAGAGGCCTGCTTACCTTTACTGGTTTGTATAATTTCCTACCTATAGTAACAATTCTAATTGCACGATAAAATATATTCGCGGTCAACTCTAATTTGATGAACCAAATTTCTAATAGATTCAATATTAGCCAACTACAATGTATTCAAATTGTTAATGATCTACTGATGTCCATGCTAACAGAAAGGCCAGATGCAGATTAGGTGCTTTGTCACCATTAAGGAATTAATCTTTTAAAGGGCTTTCATATATGCACCAGTACATGTGCTGACCTACTGTGTGCTGTGTGTGTTTACATCAAGTTCCAAGTGACTTTATATGATTGATTGACTTCCATTGCTCTTCAATTACATCATAATATCCAAAGTACCAAATTCAAAGCTTATTAAATTAGGCTAACTGTATATCCACTGTGCAGTGAAGATTAACTCACTAAATACGCCTTTAGATTTTTTCACCATCGTACTAGTTTCCAGTTTCTCTTATCCGAGTAGAGTTAAAATGTATTTATTAATACTTTATACGTTTTATTCTACTATTTCACTACTATATTGCTATTTACTTTTATCATCAGGCCTTCAAGACAATTCCTGGTTCTGTGACTGTAAAATCTCCAAGCTGATTGAGATTTCCAAAATGGCTGACACACCTGTGGTTTTAATGGACCCATTTCTGACCTGCAGTGGACCAGTGAACCTGGCGGGCGTTCTTTTTCAGCGTGCTGACCTTGACAATTGTGTTAAACCATCAGTCATGACTTCTGCAACCAAGATTACATCTCCTTTGAGCAGTAATGTTCTCCTGCGATGTGACGCCACAGGGTTTCCAACACCAACACTGTCCTGGGTTAAGTCTGATGGCTCATCAATTAACAATACAGGTATAATACACTGGCTTTAACACACAAGTTTAGCATTTTAAAAAACAATTTTTACATTTACTGAGACTTATGACAAAAATATATATAATAGTATTATTATATATTATTATTTTCATCAATGTGTGCTTTTGTTGCTTTGTTCCAACCTATAGTTCAGGAGTCCCCTGGTGAAGGCATAAGGTGGTCTATAATGAGCTTGCACGCAATATTGTACAAAGACGCAGGAAACTACAGCTGCAAAGCTAAAAATGTTGCAGGTAATGCAGAAGCCACAATTTCTCTCTCAGTTGCTGGTACTATCAGTACCACAATTCCTCCGATGAGGCCTCGCTTTGGAACTGGACCATCCAGTCAAGGTACAACATTTACTCCTCTAACAGATATTCCCTACTCAACATCAGCCATGTCCACAATTTACCCAAGAACATCAACAATGCAATATACCATCCCTAAGAAGCCTAAAGGCACACTCAAACAAACAAAGATCCAGCAGGGAGGTAATGGGAGAAAGTTTGCAGCAGATGAAAAGAGTAAGAAAAGTGAGGCATCAAAAACAGTCAAAGATCTAAAGATTGTAGAGGAAACATCCGACAGTGCAGTGTTGCTTTGGGCAGCTGAGGGGTTACCAAATGATACCCCACTTACAGTTGTATATTCACCCTATGGTGAGGATGACATCAAAAGGACCGAGGAGACCAATGCTGGCAGTGGAAAAGTGCTCTTAGAAGGACTGTCATCTAGTATAAGGTACTCTGTTTGCCTCATAGCAAAAGGTAGTGATGCCGGAAAAGATCCTTGCATTGACTTCTACACACTGGACAATGCGGAGGAAAGCGGGCAGAACCAGCTTTTCATTATCATAAGTGGCATTGCCTGTGCTTTGGTCTTGCCACTTATTGCTCTCTTGCTCTATAAGATTATCAATCTCTACTGTAAGGGACGCAGCAGAGCTTTGGATGAAGAAGAACTTGAAAAAGAGAGCTATGTCAAATTTGAAACTATTTCAATGAAACAAAGAACGTTGAACTCCCATCCAACAGAACTTTGGGCAAGGAGACCAACCAATGAATCCGAACGAATGCTCCTGTGCTCCAGGTCAAGCATCGACTCCCAGATGACCTATAAGAGTGATGGCTCCCGGTCTGAGTATCTTTGCTAATGCCAGAAATTCATGGCCAATGCTCAAATGCCATGTTAAACACATATTCTAACAAACCCTCTTTACTTGCCTTTTATGAAAGTAATGATACACGTACAATTAAACTTTTATAAACCTTTTTTTTTCACAAATTTGTAGGATTTATATAATGATATAGAAAAGTTTAGCCAACATTAAAACAGTTCTTAGGGGCTTTTTAATACTTGCCCATCATCTGTTTGGTCAGTAACTGACATTGTATTCATGTCCTTATTTATTGTGGAGCCTTATGTTTGGTGAAGACTTTTCCAACTTTATCACTGTGCCACTGCAGTGGTTTATCAATGTAGGGGTGTGCGATGTAACAGTATTGAATCATGATCTTTTAAGTGACCACAATCTAATTTCATGTGAATTGTGTAGATTTTATTTCACTTCTGTTGCTCACATGAAGAGTATTAATACTACAAATCTACAGTACCTAATAAATAGTTGCAACTTTGTCATGTTTTAGGTAAACACTGGAAGGCATTTACACATTTTCTTTTTTTTTATTTTACTTTACAACAAGGTACCCTGTGTTAACACACTGTCACATCAGTGCAAATATATGAGATTTTCTCTCTCATCAACTCAACAACTTAACAGCCAAACCTATATACTGTGAATGTAAAAAAATGTGTGCAAATTACTGACATTTTTTTTGACACTTTTTTGTTAGTAATAAAATGGTTCAGATAATGCTAGGATCTGGAATTTCTTGTTGCCAAATAACATGTTAAACAGCAGGTTAAATCAGATATTTCTAGTAGTGAATTCCAAGACTTAAATCAATGATGGCCCAAAATTTATTAAGTATATAACAACATAACACCTTTGTGTGTGAACCAAGACTGCTTACGAGCTAAGATGAATCCATCCTTTATACAATCAACTTGGACCATTTCGGTATTCTAACTCAAACAGAGAGACATCTCATAGTAACCATCAGCTGGTCTCACATAATTTCAAAACGTTTATCCATATCATAAACTTATCTAATTATATAGCCCATTTATACACCAATGCGGATTTGCCAGACTATACGTAGCCAATCTGTATTTTACAGTAGATATGAAAAATGCAATTTAGACTGTAGATCCCAATTCTGATTTGAGACTGTGGTATGATCTTTTAGCCAGATCGCCCACCCCACAATTATTGTTATATTTAATGCCAAGGTCTGGCAAAATGTCAGACATATTAATATTATGTGATGTCACATGTAAAGGAGGACACAAATTCCACCATCACATTCACATCACATGGGGGGGTGAAGCTAAATGTTGCCTTAATGGACAAGAAAGTGCTGTGTGTATGATAGGTTACAGTATGTAATTAACCTAAAAAAACAAAAAAACTTTTCACTTTATAACTGTATCTCTCAATAAATGGTGTGCATTTCTTTTTAATAAAAGTATGCAACAGTTTGATTCCAAGTGTGGTGTCCATTTTTGTTTTTGAGTAGGTAACTGTGTACTGCTCCCACATAAAACGGATCAATTCTGCTCTTCGAATGCAACACACCCACATGTACCTGCTTTACCCAAAGCAGTGTTCAGTCAATCAGAAGTTGGAGATACCACTTAAGAAGAGTATCGAGAGGTGGTAGGGAGAGAGAAAGCATCTTCAAAAAGGGGCAGTGTTTAAGACAGAGAATACAATACAGAGTAAAGATTTCATGATTCTCCAAGTATGAAACAACATAACATAATTTAAACCACGGAGTGTCCTACAAAGGCAATAACTGGGCTGGCATTTAGGTTGCTAGAGAACCTACAGTCTTGCTGTGTATCCTAGGTACACACTTGTCCTGTTGATTCACCCAAATCAGTGTGCTAGTAGTTTCAGATAACATTAAGCACAGTAGTCGCATTAAGTGAAATTCTTGATGTATAAATATGTTATCTGTCAGGGTTAAAACTTTGGTAAAAGGTCAGTACCCTTCAGACTGCCAACAACAACTAGGAGCAAGGTGACTTTCTCAGCCATATAAATCTTATGCTTCTTTACAAGGTTATTGGTGACGTTGCTGACAATATCCTAGTCATGGAGGGTATGAATAGAGGCTTTGGTTCCTGAGGTCTGTTAGTTGTTCTCCTAAGTAAAAAGAGGACAAACAATTTAGCCATAATCTGCTCCACTCCTCCTACGTTTTCTATAAATTACTCATTCTACCGATTCTCTCCGGGAGCCAGTCTAATAAACTGGCTTCTCATTCATACACACTGGACAGGGTGTCTATTGTGGGCATATGTCTATGTATTAGGGCTACACACCCTACCCATCCTCATTCAGAAAGGACATGGGTCAGGGGGTGGGGTGTTATTATGTAGGACCTTTCTTCAGCTCAGCCTCATTTCTTGCATATTCCACATTCTGCCCGAGATACTGACTGCAGCCTAAAGATCTTGCTCCAATGAATGCTGGGCCCAGCATGTGCAAAATTTACCACGGGGGTGTCAGGAATTTCAATCTTTGCTTCCAAAACAGGCTGGCAGTCTAGAGGCCAAAGTGAGGAGTGAGTAGATCTTACACATTTTTTTAAACAGTGCACTGGCAATATTGCCTTTTTTTATCAGGAGTGCTCCATCTTTTCATTAGTGTCTGCATCTCTAGGTATGTAACAGTCCACTGTCTCTCCAGGGTTTAAGCCTTAAACAAGAATGTCAACACTCCATAAGCAATGTTGCTTAATATTGGGAAACTCATTTTTGCCAGTGCTGAGACTGGCAATGTCTGAGAAAAAGTGAAAAGTGCAGCTCCCAAGGTTGTGACTAGGTGCAGGATTATGTTGGCTGCAGCAGTCACAGCAGCACTGATCTATTTTATGGTGCTCTGGAGCTCTGGAGCCTTGGCCCCCAGGACAACATGTTGGAACAAACAGCTATTGCAAGCAGGGAGAAACGGCAGCTGTGTGGGTGAGTTTGACATATCTCCTGTCCAAAGTACTGTGTAGTACTATACTCTATACTGTAAACCACTAAATACTGAACAGCATACAAGGCAAATTGAATTTGGCTAACCACACAATACACTGTACCAAAGCTTTTAACTTACAGACAAAGCTTTTTAATTTATATCTCAAATAGCAACGCAGTGCAGGGTCAGCACCTTCAAAACTTTATTGGTGTTTATAGATTAAATTGACTCGTTTTATTCTAATGAATGTAAATTACTGTCTGAGGTTGTGCATCAGCTTTGGAGCTGCATGAGCTTTGGGCAGCTTTTGATACCGTGGACCACTAAATCCTTCTTGACAGACTCGAAAAGTGTATAGATTTATCAGGTATTGGAAGTGGGGGTTACGTTTTGTGTAGTGATCATAATTCGCAGCTATACTGACAACACCTAGGTTTACTTGTCTCTTTCACCAAAAGACTATGAACCCTAATATTACTTCACACACAAACTCTGTGTTGGTGCCAACCAAAAACTTTGGATCTTGGTTGTAGACCAGCAGACAGCTAGTGCCGTTTTGGAATTAGTATGCCTGGCTGAGAACCGTTCTTTGGCTTTAAAAACAAGGACTGGTTCAAAAATTGTGCTTGGAGGAAGTGAATAACTACAGATAATACATAAATCATAAAGTTTACTACAGGAAATTGAAAGTTAGTGTCCAGATCACTCCTGAGTTAACAAGCCCAAGTCTGTTTTTTTTACTCAGCTTCAGCAGCCACATCATGGACCTACAAAAAGAATGAGTAAGCGTTCTATGTCAAATTTTCTTCAGCTCAAGCAAGAGGAAGGCTATCTTGTCTGGCTTTCCCAAAAAAACTCTGGTAATACAAAATGCTGCTGAATTTCTGACAAGAACCAGGAGAAGTACGCACATTAAATCTTTATACTGACTACAAAGTTAAGATAAAGATAAGATAAATCTTTATTGTCATTGTCACTTTTACAAGGAACAACACAATTGTACGTGAAGTCGACTCACTGAGGCATAAGACAGAAAGAAGCCTACCTGTGGTAGACATTTGAAGTTTTAGTTCACACTACACACAATAATTTGTAATCAAAATACAGTTTTACGCTGATCTTCCTAAAGAATATAAGACAGGCTCTGTGATAAATATATAGATCTATCCATTTCAAGAGATATATCTATACAACAGATCTATAAATATATATATATCTATATAAATATATAATTTGAAAAGTATAATGGTTAAAAAAATAATGTTGACCACCCTGTGAACTTATCAGTGATTCATCAGGATGCGTCCTAGAAACTAAGCACCACTGGTCATCTTGGAGATCTCGGGCCACACATTGCATTATGTTGTTAGTCTGGTGTTGCTCATTGTTTTCTTCATTCCACAGAGTTAAGAGCCATAACCATGGTTGCACATGACAGTTGAGCACTTTCTATCAATAGTAATTCAGACTTGTTTCACTTTTTTTTACTGCAATTTGTCAGGTTTTATTGGGCTGGAGAGCAAGGTTTCCAATAGTGGACGTGAATATATGTCCATTCAATATGAAACAATAATACCTGCTACATTATGTTTATAACTGTAACACAGTAGCCTAATATTAACTGTAGGAGACAGATGTAAGAAGGGAAACAAACACTTTGGAAACCTCATTCTGACTTGATTCACTGCATAATATTGTCTGACTCAAAAGGATAGCACAGCACAAAAGCTGTTGCTAAGTGATGATGTTTCATCCATAAGCAGCTGAGGTTGCCTTGAACTTCACTCTTTTCAATAGGCCTTTTATCAGACAATCTGATGAATTTAACAGCAACTGGATCCTACTGAAATGTTAAATGCTGCCATGCAGACTTACCAGACTCAGGCAGATCATTTACTTTAAACGGAATACAAATCCAAGGAATATCTCTGAAGGTTCTCAGTCATCCAGGTCATGGTTATCTCAAAGGTTTTATTCAATAGCAACTGGACTTGTTTGGTTTCTTGAAGACATTTCACACTTCCACTCCAGAATGATGGAGGATTGTGTCTGGGTGTTTTGTCTTTGGGGTGGACCAGTTTCCAAATCCAAGGAACAACTGAGAACAAGCCTAAGGAACAACTGGTCTCATCCAGGCACTATACAGATCAGTGAAATGCATATTCTCTTGTTGGTAAGAAATTAAGTAAAAGGCATACTCAAAGCTTTAAACCAAAAATATATTTTAAGGTTCATTGTTCAACTGCACTGCTAACTGACAAAAAATATTCGTATAAATATACTGTGTACGTGGCTTTGAAATGTCCTAAGCTGTCTGTTCCAGTGCCTTTAAACAATTACAATTTGAATGAGCCAAATAATTATGTGCACTACGTTTTTTTCTGTTAAGCTTCACAGCCCTTCCTGATATTTAGCCATGGTAAAGCCATACATCAGATGGACCTTGACGGGAAGAACCACAGACGGCTTAAAGCTGGTGTAGGAAGTTCTATCCTGCTTGACTTTCATTTCAGAGAGGAGAGTATTTACTGGGCTGATAAACATGCCGGGGTTATCTATAAAGCATCAGTAAGAGGAGCACACAGACAGGTGATTATGTAAAAATTTGAATTACTGGTGCAAATACTTTACTGGTTTTCTGTTCTTTGCAGATAATTTATATTATGCTTCCTATAAAGCCTTTTATATATTTTTTGCATTGGTCTGCACTTTGATTAACAACATTTTAGTTTTAATATTCATTTTCCAGAAACTGCACTCATCTGACAAACACATCTCGGGCCTGACAGTGGACTGGATTTGGAACACCGTTTACTGGACAAGTGAAGAAAAGGGAAAAATCAAAAGAATTAATACAAATGGGAAAAATGAAAAGATTATTTTAAGACACTTGACCCAACCAACTTCTATAGCCGTTGACCCAACTAACAGGTAACTTAATCTGCATTAGCCTACAATTGTTTGACCATGATCTAGGACCTTGGTGAAAAAACATTATATGGCCTCTATGTGACAGATGTTGAGGAGTGTTTGTATTTATATTACAAAATTAATATGGGGTATGAATAGAATTCTCTATTTTAAGTGGCTCTGTTTTGTGAGGGAAAACCTATAAAAGCAATCAAATGAATTTAAATAAAAAAATACAGACATTTGGAAACACTTGAGTCTGATATTTTCCAGGTTTCTTTTTTGGCTGTCTGGTGGGAAGTCTCCAAGTATCCAGCGATCTGATATGACAGGGCAGATGAAAACTACACTTATTACGCTAGCAGAACAACTAGAAGCACTGTCAATTGACCATGAGGACAAAAGACTGTTCTGGATTCAATTTGGTCTGCAAAGAGAAAGTGCCATTGCTTCTTGTGATTACAATGGGGATGGCCTGCATATCATTGATCAGCCACTTAGGTGAGCATGATGTTCTATTAATTTTTCATCGTTTTACTCACTGTTACTGAATCTACTGAAAACCACAAGACAAGCATCCTTATGTGATATTTGTGGAAATGGTCACAATCTTCTTTCACTTTATTATGGCATTATGATTGTTTCTATGAAATTTGCATTGTCCCCATTTGTAAGGTCACAGTCAGTGGGAATATCGGTTTTTCTGGAGCATTTATACTACACTGATGCTGCATCCCGAGTTATAAAACAGGTAAACAAGTACACCGGTGGAGAGTCACTGGATGTTAACTTAGACCGAATGGCAAAAATCCCAGCTGCTGTTAAAGTGGTCCATCCTCTCAACCAGCCAATGGCAGACTCACCATCAACATCTTCAGGTTACAGTTGATGTTTATTTGATTTTCCCTGTCAATCCTTCACAATTTAACACAATTTATAAGTTTTTACATTTTAAATAAAGCTCAATGTCCCTCAAATATACACCTCTGCTGGTCATTTCAAACAGGTTGTGATGAACAGAGTGGAAATTGTGTCCATGTGTGTTCCACTTTAGTCGAGCATGGCACTTGTCATTGCAGTGAAGGCTTTTCTCTCAATAAGCAAGGCACTAACTGTGAAGGTTTGTATTTTTGTCACTGAATCCTGTCATTAAATACTAAAAAGTTTGGTTTCTAGAGCACAAAAAAAGATTGAATACTTTGCAGCATATGAATATGTAACAGTCCTACTGTGGCCACATGCCCACGAGGACATGCAAATAAATAATAGGTGATAAATAGGGTTTAAAAGGTTACATCACTGGGCCTGTTTGTGTGTGCTACAGATGTAAACGAATGTGCCCATTGGAACCACGGCTGCTCTCTCGGTTGTGAAAACATTCCAGGCTCCTATTTTTGCACCTGTCCCAAAGGTTATGCCCTCCTTCCAGATAGAAAGACATGTCAAGGTATAGTACACACATTTGTTAATGTGGATATTCTGTTGCATTCTGTTTCATTAAAGTTTAGTTTAGTTTGGCCTTAGTTTTGATTAAATGATTAGTACATGGACTATGAAGCAAAAGTGTGTTATGAATACCATTGTACAATTTATGTATGCCTAAAACATTCAGTTGCTAGCTGTGGACAATCCACAAGTGCAGTTCTGGCTTTACATCAGATGGTGAATGGGTGCTATGAAGGGTGGGATTTGTGCCCCAGACAATACTTTGACCCTAGTGAGACAATAAAATAGCTGGGTCACAGACACCAACACAGGCCTTTATGTGTTAGGTTAGGTAGGTCAAAACACCAAGACTTTGTCCCTACTAATATCTTAGCAGTGCAGAGTCTCATCATATACAAATTAAACCAATATATGTTGTTTTATATTGCAGTTGTGCAAAGAATGTGTATTGGTGTCTTTAAAAATCAAACTGCAGACAGTCAACAAGCATGGACCTAAGTGTTACATCGAAAAGAGATGATTATTGGTTCCAATCTTGACTATCAAAATATAGTTATATAATGTTATTCATTATATATTGTATATTATTTAGCTTATCTAGTTATTTCATATTGCCTTTCAACATCAGTTTGTGACTGGTCATTCGTCTCTATCATAACTACTGTACTGTAGCTCTGTTGTCTGCCAGCTTAACAGATTCTTTATAGTAAACCGTTAAATTAAATGATATTTTCTGGGGAATTTACACAGTGACCAACTTCATAGCATATAAAACACATATTACAGGCACATTCCAATCTCTTATATCCTAATCTCAGCCATGAGACCAAGAGACCAGGAAAGCTTCACAGGCACAATGGGATTAGATGATGAGGTGACATTTGCAATAGGGAACATATCTGGTCAGCAGCTTTGTCTGTCTAAGCTGTTTAGCAGACAACCTTTGGCAAGGTCCAGGAGAAAACAAACACAGAGCCATGTGGCAGGATAAATAATGGAAACGACAACGGCAAAATACATGAAGTGGGCAAGAGATGGAATACCCTTGTCTATCGTTTTAATTTAATATAAACCCAAATCTACACGTGTAAAGGAATTTGTCATCTTGTTTTTGATTTTATTACATTTTATGTGCATAATTGCTCATAATTTATTCTGCAATCAGTTGAAAAAAGTCCCCAGTCATGACAAAACCATTTCACATTAGTTTAATATCCGTGTACAGTGCCTTGCCTCTGTATACCCGACAGCGGGCCAGCAGCGCATTACCCTAACCGTGTGGGCTTTGCCTCCATCCTCATCACGCTTTCACCTATTTTGATCGGATTAAGCCCGACTTCATAAATGGATTTTACCAGGGAGGGGCCTAAGAAGCTTGTTGTCCACCTGGCTCCAGTGGAATCTACTATTTGCTGGGCCCAAAAATAACCTTGAAAATTCCTGAACATGCAACCGCACTCTGATCTTGTTAATATGGCCCTTAATTAATGATTGTGTAATTCAGATGTCTATTATTAAAACTTCTTAAACTTTTTTTTTTATTATGAGTTCAACTAATTTGATTTGTTTTTAATATTACTGTTTAATTCCAACAGTTGAATCTAAAGATATACTTTTACTTTCCACAATCAGAGATCATATTATGTGAAGGCAATATGACCAAGTGTGGCCAGGGATGCTTGGAGACAGATGAGGGCGCCATCTGTGTGTGTCCTGAGGGATCTATACTACAGCAGGACGGACAAGCTTGTACTGGTACGAGTTAAAGGATAGAAATTATTAAAGGCATACTTTAATCAGGATATAGTTAGTTACCAATTACAAGTTAATCAATAAAGTATTCAGTGTGGTTACTGAGCCTGTTGCATGCTTTTATTTGCATATAACAATCATTCCTGCATAAGAATAACAACATAAACAACTCAACTATGATAAAGAAAGATAATAGATAATGTAGTAGCTATAGGCTATTATTTCTGTCCAGGTAAGCAAGAACTGGATCCAGTTAAAGCGCCTAGCAGCAAAACAGCACTGGAAGGTGGCTTATATTGAACATGTACATAACAACAAAACATAAAACTGGATTTTGAAAATGCATTTCTGTTCCAAACTAAGTTTTTTTTTCTCTCATCGTTCCAGGTTGCTCATCAGCAGACAAGGGGGGCTGCAGTCAGCTCTGTATTCCTCTTACCCCTAGTAGGTGGCAATGTGCTTGTCTGCCTGGCTACCAGCTCAACCCAGATGGCAAGCAATGTATTGCTACTGGTGAGTTGTACTACAGCACGTATCAGAAGCAGATAAACCAACAGAGAAAAAGATAAAGTCTATTAACAGCCTCCACAAAGTTAAATACAGTTAAAACATCACAGTGTAATATGTGTTTGAAGGGGCAGAGGGTACATTTACTGTGGTACAATGAATCATAAAACAGCGCATTATTATTCCTCAGGACCACCGCCCTATCTGCTGTTTGCTAATCTGATCGATGTACGAAAAATTAATCCAGATGGCACTGGGGATCAAACCCTGGTGAAGGATCCCAGAGGAACAATCATAGCTTTGGACTATGATCCAGTCCAGAACAAAGTAAGACACAGTTTGCATTCATCTTTTCATCACTCTTATGTTTTAGCTGCTTTACTATACCAACCTAGGACAAGGGGTCTCATGAATCCTCCAGAGTAACAGAACAAAAACTGTTTTTTCGGTGGACCACATCCAGGTTTTGCTGCAGACATACAGTGACACCTAGTGGACAGACACATTTGATGTTGTGTAGATTCACCATTAATTAATAAAAGTTTTCAGATAATTATATGATGTCTTTTTGCATTTATATTTTATATTACAAAAGGTAATACTTTATTTTTTTGAATGCATTTTGAAGGTGTACTTTGCTGGTACAAGCCAGAAGACAATTGAGCGAGTTGATTTGAATGGTGGGCTCAGAGACGTTGTGGTCTCTGGGATTCTGAACTCTCCAGAAGGACTGGCGATTGACTGGATCAACCGCAGGATGTACTGGACTGACAAAAGGTGTGTGGTGTGAAAATAGTTAATGATATTGATTGTTCTTGAAGAGATGCTTATATTTATTTTGATTGTTCTTGAAGAGATGCTTATATTTATTTTTGTGCTGCAAATTTTGCAAATTTATTTTTAGTAGGATATTTGATTTGCTTTTTATATGTTGGACCTTTTTCACTCTACTTTTGGTTCACATTGTTTGGCAGCAAAACTTGACTTAACATTAACTGAACTGTTTTTTACCTACACATTTGTAAACCTCTGTCCTGCAGCCACTCAACTATTGACAGCTGTACCTTGGTGGGACTAGACAGAGAAACTCTTGTCAACAAAGGGCTGGAAAAACCAAGAGGCATCGCTGTTCATCCTCTGGCAAAGTGCGTATGTCAGTAACTATATTGTGACAATAATTCATCAAAAAGGCGAAACCTTCAATGTGATTATAATGTTTATAACTACAACTACTACTTACTGGACCTTTAATCTCATGACTATCACCCCAAGAAACCACAACTCTCATATTCCCAGTAGCTCTAAAGTGAGATTTTGTCTTAGTACTATGTTGTAAATATCTCAAAAAGGTTTTATCCAAAGCAACTGGACTTGTTTGGTTTCTTGAAGACGTTTTACCCTTCCATTCCAGAGGGCTTTCTCAAGTCTGACTTGAGACATTTCACCCTTCCATCAAGTCAGACTTGAGAAAGCCCTCTGGAATGGAAGGTAAAACGTCTTCAAGAAACCAAACAAGTCCAGTAGCTTTGGATAAAACCTGTTTGAGATAACCATGACCTGGATGACTGGGAACCTTCATAGATATATTGTATAGAAACATATTGCACGTTTTGTTTGGTGAATATCTTGGTAAATCTTGAAAGAACATTTGTCTAATAATGATGTAAATACTTTTATGTTTTGAGGAAGTTGTTCTGGACTGATATAGGTGCTCAGCCTAAGGTGGAAAGTGCCTCTTTGGATGGTAAAGACCGTGCGATCATCGTTAGTACCAACCTTCTATCACCCAGCGGTTTGACAGTCGATTTCACAGAGGATCGTCTATTCTGGTGTGATCAGAGAAGAGGTCTGATAGAGACTGCTGCCCTGGATGGTTCAGATCGACGGATCCTATTGGAAAACCAAGTAGGTGAGGCTGTGTGAAACATACATATACAAAAATACAGTGGTCGTCTAGAAATATATGAACATAATACATCAAATTAATAAACATACAGAATTATAATGCTAAATTATGTGTTAGCGGAATAATGTTCACACACGCACACACACACACGGCAGTGTCGTATTTGCCCCCTTACTGATATTTTTATCACACATAGATAACCCGAGTAAATACAAAATGCAGGATTTTACCAAGATATGCGATGGACTGGCGATTCGTCCAGGGTGTACCCCGCCTCTCGCCCGAAGGCAGCTGGGATAGGCTCCAGCACCCACCGCGACCCGATTTCGGATAAGTGGAAGACAATGGATGGATGGATGAAGGATTTTAAATTATGATTTACCCATCAAGAAAAAAAAACAGTCCAGACTGAAAACTCCTTTTCACAGTATTGAAAGTAGTATAACCTAAAGCTGCTTTCTTGTATGAACTATGGACAATGTCTGGAGAATCAGGTTATTCACCTAAAACTACTGCGCACAACAACAAATTGTCCGTTATAGTTATGGTCTTTTCTGTTCTCACAGTATCTGTCTGCTGTATTTGCACATTGGCTCAATCAGACATTACTTAAACTTGGTTGTAGGAGGGAGCTGGTAGGGTGATGCTGATTTAATTTCTGCTTTAATGACTGAATCAGACATTTGCGTTTCACTACTTGATCCAGGTCGACCTTTTGACATTGTAGTCTTTGAAGACAGGCTCTGGATCTCCGATCAGGAGAAACAAATGCTGAGGAGCGTGCACAAGCGGACGGGAAATACACTGTCAAGTATCCAAGGCAACATGGTTCAACCAGCATCCATTGTGGTAGTTCACCCCCTTGCTAAACCAGGTACAAAAAGAACAACAAACAGAAATTAATTTTAAAGATTGATTTAGACATTAAACACTGTGCTAAAGCAGAAAAATGCTTTAGGAAAAATGATCAAACTATAAGTCTGTTTCATGTCTAGTGCATGTGGCAGTATTTATTATCCTGTGCAAAATGATTGACTTCACAACTGAAGGGCCTACAAGTGTGAAGGCCAATGACGAAACAGGTCATTCACCCAACCTAACAGTTCACAGCTGACTCGCCAACCCTCATTTTGTATTATCAGGTGCAGATCTTTGCCTTCACCTGAATGGAGGCTGTGACCAGGTATGTGAAAGCAAACTTGGATCCGCCCACTGCTCGTGCCGGTCACACTACGTCCTGTCAGCTGATGAAAAAAGCTGTTTGCCTGTTGATGCTTCAAATGGAACAGCAGGTAATGATTTTGATCCCGTTATGCCTCGGGGGGGACACACACCGTGCGACGAGCCAACCTATGAATACCCGATATATTGTGATGTTATCTCCATGTATTAACTGTACAGAACATGCAGACAGTGATGTAGCATCAATGAAAAAGAAAACATTTAACGATGAGAGCACACCCCTGACAACACCTGAGCTGTCAACTGGTAAAGGAGAGACCGATCTACACTCTGACGGAGGCAGTGAAGCAACTCTCTACACGGACAAGATGATTTCAGGTAACAGTGCACCTTTCCAAACAAGTTATTTGTAGCTCTTATTTCATATCTTACTGAACGTAATGTTTCCATATCCCCCATTCTCTGCCAGACCAGAGTGAGTGCTACTCACTCCGCTGTGATATCAAGGCACAGTGCCTGCTGATTGCTGGCAAACCAACCTGTTTATGTCTAGAAGGTTTTACAGGTGATGGACACTTGTGTGTGGGTGAGTGTTTCTTCATCTGTTCTAAAAATGTGTCTTAGAAGGATTACAGGATTACAAGTTACATCATCTGAAGAAAGATTATAAGATAGGAACATAGGAACATTACTTGCAAAAGAAAACATATGATAACATTTGTCTGAAACAGCTAGATTTTCTCAGTGAGACTAAAAGTCTAAAAGCATAACTGCATCTAACTACTACTATGACTATAATTTCTATAACAATTTACAGACAATATAGCTATCTGCTGGGTTTGTCTGTAAAAAAAACAACAACACATATCTAATAATACCATAATTATGTGCGAACCTGTAAACTTGTGAGTATGGTAAAATTTGTGGTTCCGAATTGATATTCTATTGTTTTGTTTTTTCAAGATACTGATGAGTGTAAGATGGGAACACACAACTGTAACAAACATGCAGAATGTCAAAACACCTTGGGGAAGTATTTCTGCAAGTGTCAGGCTGGATATCATGGAAATGGTCAGGCATGTCACGGTAGGTCATGTGTATTTACAGCAAATAATATTTTAAGTACTATTCTAAATTATATGCCAGGAATTCACACAGAATTGTTAAGATAATAGGATGGCCAGAAACCTTTCAGTATCCTGAGTAGCGACAATTTATCCTCGGTATTTGTAACTCACATACATTGGATGCAATCTCTTATTATAGGCTTATCTGTGACAGAGAGTTTATGAGTCACGTCAAAGGTGAAATAATAGGCTACATCTAACAGCAGACATGATTGTAAGTCACTAAAATGTGTCACCCAATCTAATAACATTGTATGCTGAATCCTATCAAGAGTTGGAAACCACAACGCCATGGGGGATGACCACTACTCCTGCTGATGTCACAACACTGCACCATAAGAGGAACTCCGTAGAGAGTTGTCCTTCAACACATGACTCATACTGTCTATACCAGGGCGTCTGCTTCTACTTTCCAGAAATGGAGTCATATGCCTGCAAGTAAATATCTCCTGACCTCCAAGTTTAACTCAAGTCAGAAATAATGTGTGGGAAGTATTTCCCCTTCTGCTTTCCAAAATCCCATTGCATGTCAATATACTTTCTATTTATTACAACTGGACAGCAGTAGGTGTCAGTATTGTTCCATGATTCCATGAAGCCACTGAAAGATGACTCAAGTTTTACCATTTTATATTTACACACATATCCAACATAAAGCTATATGAACAAAAATTATTTTAATGTAATAACTGATTCAATTAAATGTTTATTGCAGATATTGAAGAAATACGATATTTAATTATATCCAACCGGTAGCAGGAGTTTATGTAGGAGAAATTTGTGGGTGTCGGCTATGGGTCTGGGCTGGTTTGAGGCATGTACTGTGAATACAGAAATCTATAACCAAGTGCTGGCAAGCAGAACAGAAAATTTCTTCCTGATCTACAGAGATCTATTGTTTTGAATGTGTGACTTCTGATTGACTTTGCATTCTTATATTAAATTTGGAACATCCACGACTCACTAAGCTGAAAAGTTGTATTATATATGCACTTTTCTGATTCTGATTATGATCAGATTATAATGTATGCCTGCAAAATCCAAAAAAGAAAGACGTAGTTGACACCACTGATAACAAAATAAGTTTAAGTTGAGTATAAATTTGCATCTTTGTTGTACCTGTTGCAGCTGTCTATCAGGCTACATGGGAGACCGCTGTCAGTTCAGTGACCTGGAGTGGTGGGAGCTTCAGCAGGCCGAGGAAGAAAAGTGGAGGAATGTGGTCATTGCTTCCTGTATGGTGGTCCTCATCTCCTTGCTCTCCATCGTAGCCTGTGTCACCTACTGCTACAAGTAAGAGGAGAGATAGATGAGGACAAGGCATAAGAAAAAGACTAAGACATATAAAAACATGTAAGAGATGCAAGTGTCATGTCTTTATCATACTAAAATATTTCCCTAAATGTGCCATTCAGAGTGTTTTTAAGCACTACATTACAAATGAAAACTAGATTACATACTGTATGCAAATTCCCCAACGGGTTAACTCTAGTGTATTGCAAAACCAACCATGTCTGGATATAGTGAAATACAGAAGCAGTCAAAAGAATTCTATTTATATAGGTTTTATTAAAAAACATGCAAGTTCTGTTATGGGCTTAAGGAGGTTTCAAAGGCTTTACCACCATAATAGTGAAAATTGTATTGTGGGAAGAATTGTGTTATTTACTGTATCTTTGCATATTTACTGAGTGTATTGGTGCAGAAATATTGTATGATATAAGCCATTTTATGTTTCTGGGGTCCACTGTTCTGCATACTGGAAGCTCTGGGCGGCACAGATACCCACAGAAGAGCTGCTCCAGCAATGAATGAGCTGACAGCATTTAGAGGTGTTTATCAAACTCAGGGCAGCATGAGCCGTGTAATGTAGGTGTCTCAGCGTGACAGCAAAGGGTCAGGGAGCAGATACATGTGGAACGAATGGCAGCATGTCGTTTCCTCAGAGAGCACCATAGGTAAACTACATACTGCAACCCCCTCCTCCCTTTTATTTCCACCTGAGTTGGCTCTAAGTAGCTGATTTGTTTTACGGTTGTTTCGCTGGCTTATAGACAAGGCTGTTGGCATTCTCCACTCTTTTGACTCACAAAGCACAGCACTCACCTCAGCCTACAGCATTCTAACGTTTGCTGTCTTGGTTCCCCCGTGGAAGCGGCACGCTTTCAATTACATGCTTGATTTAGCTTGTTCTACAGCAATTACACATAAAAATAGGTCATTTCTCAGCTACCAAATGGAGCCGGTGAGGTATGACCCCAAAGGAAACGCTACATGGTCGCCAATAGCTCTGCCTTAAATTGCCTTCTGCACTTGGCTGCAAGTGCAGTTTTTGAGTTTGGTGGTTTACTTTACCTACAACACTCACACACAGTTGTGTTTTGCCCCTTGAGCATTTGTGTAGTCCGTCTTTAGAGAAGTTATTGTGTAGTCCAGGGAACCTGGAAGCTGACTCCTGTCCACAATGTGGACTTTTTAATATTTTTTGATTATAATTTATTGTATGTGTGTATGAGTGAGTGGAATTTGCATATTGATGAATGTAACTTTTCTGTTAATCTTCACAGAGCTAGAAGACTCTCTCACAAACAGCGATCGGTGGATAATGTCAGTGACACCAGCATTACAGATGAGAGCATGTCAGAGATCACAACTACCACTGTTCCTCGAGTAAGGTCTTTACCAAGCTCAGATATAAGCACTTTATCTTTCAGTAAATTACCATTTTTGTAACTTAATCAAAATATGTTTTTTTTATTACTTTACCTAACATAACTGTAAACAAAGAACAAAATAACTTATAATGGACGACATAAAAGCAGGAAAGGAAACACTTTCATCTGAGAATCATGTATTTATCAATTGTTCTATAACTCTGCAGTTCTACATGCTGGTAGAAAATGGGGTGGAAGGAAAAGTCATCCCTGCTATGGGTTGTCCCCAGAGAGCCATCTGTCCATCCTGCTCTTCAGACACAGGTACCTGACTGACATTGAACTAATTTAAAATAATCTGTAGCTATGAAGAAAGGGTTTTATGTTTACTTTTCTTCCATTTATCAAATATCATGTGTGTTGTCAGGTGAAAATCCCATGTCCGAAGAGTGTGGAGCACCTTCCAAACACAACAGAGGGTACGAGTGTTCCATGGTGTTGGCAACGGCCATGGAGATCACTGAACCGAGTGTTCTTCACTCAAGTGTGCCACTGTCAAGTTCTTGTTCCTTCGGGTCTTTCAAGCCAACACCACTCTCTCAGACTTCCAGCCTAGGATCCACTGCTTCCTAGGTCAGCAGAGACAGCAGTACAGCTACACGCACACATGCTGAAACATAGGGCTGATGCAGGAACTGTAAATTATACATTTATTTCCAAAATTAAAATATGGCATATGAAGAATTACCACTGAAGCTGGCGCTTACATCAAAATTAAAATGAGTATTGATATACTAATGAATATATTTATATTGATTGAATATTGACTTCTATTATAAATAGGATTGAGATACACAACCTGGTCAGCACATGTAAGCTCTGGTAGCAAAAATATATAAGCTATAGTTGAATCTGTGATGAAAAAAACTCACCACAGCACTGACTTCTCTCTCCAAAAACTCCATATTGTTATGTATTAGGAGGAGGGCTGATCCCAAGATTTTCTTTAAATAAGTAAGTGTACTATGGAATGCCAGGACCATATTTAGCAAAGTATATTAACCAGAACATCAGTGTAATATTAAACTAATCTTAGAAGTGTATTGTTAAGAGTTTTCACTGTATTTATTTTTATACAAAGATCTATGTGTATCATTGTCAGAGTTCTACTTAGATTTGCGCTTTTAGAAAATGGAGAGTGAACTTAAGTGGGTCGCTGACTAATCACTGAATTGTTTTAGTAAAGGGAAGGTATATTGCTATTGACTTCTGTTACATTTTTTCACATAATGAGTTTTTATATCTACTAAAAAAAGTCAACCACAAATATTATTTTGAGCACGCACCATCATCATTATCATCATCATCATCATGGCTCTTGGGAAGGGTCCGGGATCGCCCCGCGTTGTGCCTACCAGGTGGACCAGTTGTTTCCAGTGCTGGCGGTCTTGTGCCAACTGCTCTGCATTTGCCACGGTAACTTCGAATTGTTGGAGGTCGCCCACAACAACATCAAGAGCCATCGGGTGCGGGTTGACCTTGTGGTCGTCTTCAGCCTGCGGCCCTCGGACCAAGCTGCAAATAGCTATGGTCGGATGGTCAGCAGGAAGACAGAGGTAATGGCCGAGACAGCGTGTGCGTTGCGCTGCTAGGCAGGATGCTCTGGGAACACACACAAACATCAAATCCAGCATTCTTACTTACACCATATTCAACCGATGTATTATTTAGTAGTTCAAAAACTGGAATTATCTTGGGAAATTCCAAGCTCAAGACTGTGTTTGCTTCCATCAATAAAACTATGTTGAAGAATTGTGTTAATTCCTACTTTGTCCTAGGTTTTCTGGACATACCACTGCATTCACTAAACGTTTGCAGTTTCTCTTTCATACTAAATACATTTTTAATATAATTATTTTCCTATTTAAAGATTATTTTGGACACTCAAACTCCATCTCTGTCTTGTCACAGTCCATCACACTCCTGTGCTCCACTGATGATGCCTTTCTATCCTTCACAATATCTAACGCTCAAGTGTTGGTACTAATGCTGCCACCCACGACCCATCCACTAACCCATCATTTCTATTTCTATCACCATCTATGGCTCTGTCTCAAGGTTGACTGGGAATTGCTTATAGAAGGACCACCACCTCTTTGTTTCGAGGCAATGGCAGAAAACAAAGCACTTTAAATCAAAAATCATCAGGGGCCACATCGATATTGATTTTCCTGGCAAGACACACTTATCTATATATTGGCCTCCATTAGGGCTAACAGATAGGTTAGGGCAACACTCTAAACAGCAGCAGATCAACCTTCAAGTAAAGATGAAATTGGGCCCAGAGTCAATTTATCTTGTATTACTCCTCAATTTGGGCAACAGGGGGCAATAGAGTCAGTGACACCAAGTAACAGAGGTCTCCAGGGTCCTCTGTTTTTATTATTGTTGGGGCTGGTGGTGTTTTACATGTAATTTTATATATCGAGATCCTGAAGATTTTTTTGGTTAGTTTGTTTGCTGCTGACTGCTTCTGAAATAAACACTAATCAAATAAAGTAACCTGTAAAAGAAAGTAACAAGTAGCTGTGCTGTAGATCCCAAAACATTACATTCACTTACTCTTGTTCCTATGAGCTGAGACGTTGAATGCTTTACAAATCAGATGAATGGGGTGATGCAAGGTGTTAAATGTGTCTATCAATTATTCCAAAAACATATAAAAATAAACAGGAACTGAAAGTAATTTAAAGAAATATGTGAAGAAAAAGCAACTGTTTTGTTTTTTTAAGTACCGAAAACTTACACAAGTAGGTAAAACTAAGTAAAGTAACTATATTTTTTAATCCTGTTCTGTTAGCCTATTTTGGATTTTTCTGCCAGATGGGGCTAGCTTTGGTTTATAGCTCATGTCTCCATCCCAGCCCACAGGACAGCTGATGAGGGCTAAAGAGGGAATTAGCTATCCACTCAAAGGCTTTGCTCTGATCCTTTAGGTCAGTATTTGGCCCCCCAGCTCTTCAGTAGGACAGAGTAACACTAGTTTGTGAGGATTTGAGCAGATTTAAAATCAAAAGGGGAGGGGGTCTAATGCATTTGTTTTGTGACACAGACACATGAGCCAGAATCTATGAGGCCGCAACAGAACAGGGAAAATCCCAAAACTGGGTGCTCCCTTGGTAGTTTTCCCTCCTGTGGGGCAGTTAAATAAAACAGCCTGAAGTATATTAGGTGGCAGCCTATACCAAATTTTAACGTACAATACATTTCTGGGAGTTACCAAGAGTTTGATTCACAATTATATGCATTTTCCATTAAATCCCTACCCTGCAATGTAACATCTTGTTTAGTTTGGCTAAAAGTCCAACTAAAAACAGCACATCATACAAAATAAAAGAAACTGTCAAGCTTCCAGGAAAAGAGGACACCTTCTACATGAGCAACAGACACAAGAAGCATCTTTTTACCACACTTTAAGTGTAGTACTATTGCTGTTCCATTGCTCATGCAAAAACGTATTTGCGGTCATAACTTATTGTCTTACATTCAACGCTGCACTGTTTGCTCCAGCAGATGGCGATAGTGCATAAAGAAAACCACTGAACAATCATGAGATACTGTGGTTATGCTCCTCAACACCAAATCAGAAAGAGTTGTATACATTGATAAGTGCTAGGTAACGATTGCTGTAATATTCATGTTATATTCTTTTACATTTTAATGTAAAAGTAACGCACCTCATGGCAGTGCTGAAGGCGTCTGTCAGCAATCTATAACCCCTTTTAGACCATTCACACTCCTTTTTAAGGAAGAAAAACAATAAAGAGCCCTAAGTAACAAACGGTTTGCCTGCTGATTAACTTTTTACAGGTAAATGAGAAGCACGTGTTCTGTGTTTTGGTAATGTTATTTGTACATTCCGGTGTAAAACAAACCAAAAAGGTGCTGGTGTTTCCACACTTTGTATTGGTAACCAGAAAATTGTGGCATAATGTTACTTCTTGCAAAAATGTGCAAAAAAACAGAAGCCATAGCCATAGATAAATTGTACACCTAGCAATAAGATTACACTT
Organism: Microctenopoma steveboyesi; assembly: GCA_032359275.1. Taxonomy (NCBI): domain Eukaryota; kingdom Metazoa; phylum Chordata; class Actinopteri; order Anabantiformes; family Anabantidae; genus Microctenopoma; species Microctenopoma steveboyesi. The sequence goes on along the minus strand of JAUMHF010000002.1, from coordinate 16,587,966 downwards.
TAACGTGGAACCTGTTTTCAATGGAAAAGTAAATGTGCCCACTATGTCTCAACCATAATGCATTGTGTGGTAGTTAATCTTGTCAGTTAGCTAGCTAGCTAGCCTGATGATATAGCTAACGTCTCGTTCCGGAGTTAAAAACCTTGGAAGTATTACCAAAGTCCTTTGACTAAACTAATCATGGGTTTACTAGTCCCCTCAAATTAGTGTCTTTGGTATAACTGGCATTAATTTGATTTTAATTGGTTTAGTTTCCAGGCATTACAGTGGCTCACCCGACCGACGTTAGCTAACTATGCTTAAGCTAGCTAAACTAGGCTAATCTACACACCTGTTACCTCAGCGCCATCACTTTTTACAAACATATTTCAGGTTAGTTTCGTTTTGCTATTCCGTTATTGACATATATTCTGGAGATAGATAAGTCTTTGAATGTGCACTATGTTCGTGATTTAATTAGCTAATGTAGTTCAAGTTCAGACCAATTCAATTTTAGAAAAACCTGAAGTTCGCTCGGTGACACTTACCGCAGGTTTTCATGGCCGTGCGAGATGCTCGATGTGTCTTCTGTTCTGTGCAGTGAACTCATCCACATGTTAGAAGTCTTTCTGAACCAAGTATGTTAGCTGCTGTAAGTGAGTTTATACATAGATCCCAAACTTTCACGGGTGTTTGTCTGTGGAGCGTGGAGAGCGACACAAGACTGATGCCTGCTTTGCTAGCTCAGCCATGCGGCTTCAGAAATGTCGCTTTCTAAAAAACAACGCTCTGTATCGCTTGGAGCCTTATATTGAAAACTAATTTTACAGTGATAAATGGTTTGTGTATTGGTAAGCAGTTTTTATTCCCTTTTTTTTAGTTTGAAGACTATTACTATATACAGTAAATCTCTTTACTGCAGGTTGGCATTAAGAAATTTTGCTAATTTATTAATTTTATTTTCAACTCACTTGCATTTAAATCTTTGGCTACACTCTTTAGAGCGTTTTCCTTTTTCACATAATTGTATTATCCTAGTCTGTCTTTCTATGCGGTTGGCCAAATTGTGCCCATCAAAATAAAGTCTCTAACAGATATGGTAAAGTTGTTTCTAAAAGGCAAATTTTGATCTGGATTTAGATGCTCCTGCATATTTTCACTAATTCATAATGGGTCTATGGTAAACAGGTTTTAGTTTATTAGAAGGATCTGGCCCTCCATTTGAAAGTTTTTAGTATCTTAATCATTTTATGTGACGGCACAGTTTTACCTTAAGAGGGAGGCCCGTCACAGTAATGTGAATCCAGCAGTCATTTAGGGATGGTTTACCGGTTAAGCTCATTAGCTCAAGTACTTTGGTTATTTATGCTGTTTACAGCCAGTTACGTGCAGAATTGACACACACTTGCTTTAGGGACTCCGGAAGTGAGAGCAAATACCAACTCAACTAGAAAAACCTAACATGTCAGCATCATGTCTCAGCCGAATAGATCAACTAGACATCAAGAAGTGACACCGCCCTCTGACCTTTTAAAGCAGCCTGCATGCAAATGTAAGAGCTGAGCAAAACAATGATGAAAAAGACACAGGCACATTTTTGCACTATTTGTTCAAACGTAAGTTTTTCAGTAACAATTGTTTTTGACATTGATACAGTGCAAATGAACAATAGAACACCAACAGACACCATTAAGCATACTCACTATTTTTAAAGTCAATACAGTAGATTTTGATGTTTTTGCATTTTTTCATTTGATTTTTTTCACTAAACAAACATGTCTGTCCTCGTTCTTCACTTGGGCTTTCAGTGTCCAAGAGCCTTTTGCGTCTTCACTGGTGAAGAGGTGTTGGTGGTAGGTCTTTTCTCCAAGTGTGGTCAGCAACTTATGCAATATCATGACAAGTGGTGAAGCAGGACACTGTCAACATGTGGCTCCCATTATGCCCGGGAGCAGTGTGATCATCTGAGTCAGTTCATCTAATCAGTTTCACTCATTTATTTTTTTCAAATGTGTGGCCACAGAGAACTCAACCATACTGTAAACCAGTGCAGATGTTAAACATGTCTACTTTGATATGCACATTATATTAAGACAAAACCTAAAACCTGAGAAAATATAACATTTTACAATGTAAGACACAGAAGACGCACCGGCGAATAGGCGTCGTTTACCCCATCTGCTCACATCAACCACCAACGCTCAGCTCTACACACACTCAGCTGTGCCTTAAGCTTTTTCTTTGACAGGCTGAAGCATGAACACTAACAGACAGACAATACTCAGACGGTTCAATTTAACACTGACTCCATCCATCTTCATATGTACCGATTAATGTCTTTTTTATATCAAGGAAACATGTTCATGGCAGACACATTTTAAAATTTTTTTTGTTATCTTTTATGTTTAAAGAGCGGCCTGGTAGCTCAATGGGTTAAGCGTCGGACTGGGATGTAGAAGGTCGCAGGTTCGAATCCCGTCTGATTCCTAGTCCATCCCCTACCAGGTGTGTCCCTGAGCC
>JAUMHF010000002.1:16563658-16582969 GCA_032359275.1 Microctenopoma steveboyesi | reverse complement strand
TTTGTCCAACATAAGTCGCGATGGTCTAATATCAGTGAACCAAATGACAAGAGAATAAGAAAACAAACTATGCAGTGACTGGTGCAATTATATGTGTGTGTCTAATGGTCTCATCCACCTAACAGCTCGGAGACAACAGGTTGGACTGCCTTTGGGCTCAAAAAGGAACATGAGACTATGACAGTAGAGATAATCTTTCTGGCGTTAATGTGACTGCTTTCTCACCTGAACACAGCAAGCGTGAGCGACCATAGCACCAGTGGTTTCCTTAACTCAAACTTCTCCCTCTGTTTCATGACATGGCGACCCCCGAGGATACAGGCGGCATAGAGTGCAGAGAAGAGAAAGGACTTCTTCCTGTAAACACACAAAAAAGCACAAATTGGAACTCTTTTCTTTTCTTTACCTGTATCTATCCAAGTTAACACTAACTGGCTTGTAGTCGGAGAAGCACATACACAACATCGGGCTACTCAACATTATATGAGAAAAATAAACATCCATTCAAACATCTATAATCTATGAAAATGGAATCTAAACAATGGACTTCATCAAAATATACTTTACTTAAAAGCATTTCAACAGTAGTTAAGAGATTACTATTAGTATACAACAACTCTAGATTTATTGTAAAGACAAGTTATACAACAAGCAGCCTACATTAATAACGGTCCCTCCTCCAGCACCGACACTGTAATTACAACATACTGCTTAAAAAACACAAAGAACAGACATTCTGACTTCACAAGCACTGCCTGCAGTAATGCTTTAATGATGGGAGCCCAGCTTCCACTGCTGCTAAATGCTTAGCTTTCACTTTACAGTTATTGCTTCTATATAGTTCCAGCTCCCACAATCCTCTGACGCCCGTTTGCTGTAATTGATTTGTCAGAGATCACTGCTGGCCAAAACAAATCTAAAGAAAAAACATATCCTATCACTCAGCACAATTACAAAGCACAGGCGCTCTGACTTGACAGACTGGATGCTGACTAGGACCAACAGAAGATGGCACTATGCTGCCTAAAACTGGATTAACTAAAAAAAAAAAAAAAACTTAAACGCTGGGCTGTATTTCTTTAGCACAAACAATTTTCAATGGGCTTAGTGGAAAATACTTTCTATGTCAAGTGTAAGGGGTCATAGACATCATACAAAAACAGAAACATAAGTGACTCAAAGAGTGACGAAACGATCTGACTCATTTCACTTCTGCACACGGGCTGGGGCGTTACTATTTTGACATTAAAAACAAGCTAATAAAGCATAAACTATTGCCGTCATAACAGTATCATTGCAGGCAAATCAGCAAAGATAGAAACAGAAGTGCAAATGGTACAAAATGTGTCCGTTTGAAAATGATACATTTCTGTCCTTGCAGGAAACCCACAAGCTGATTTAGGCCACCTCCAACGCACAAAGGACAAAGCAATCCAGTCAAAGTCAAAAGATGCTGCTTTCGCCAAATGACAACAGGGTTGGCCTGCAGAATGACATCACTGTTTTCAGATTTACACACGAAGGAGGGGAGAACAGAGCAACACACAACGCACAGTGGCCTACATAGGGTAGTGAGGCTGAGAGGACTGAAGATGAGAAACAATCTCAGTGTTCCCCTTTAAAGGGATGGGCATGACTTTGACCTGTGTGCTGCCGTCAAAGGTCAAAGTCATGAAGTACGACCTAAGCTGTGATTCTGTAGGGTTCTTTTTTATCTAAAGATATCTAGCATGGACACAGCCGCCACTTAAGGGAAACATGATACATTCTCCCTCTTAAATTAAATTGGCAACTGATATATTGTAAAATTACAAATGATTCCTCTTAAGCTCACTACAGGCCCATTGAACTGACCTTAGCTGCACCTGCCTGTGAAGAAGAAGTCTAAGATGGCTGATCAATGTCAACGTTTTAACGATCCAGCAGAGGTATGAGGGAATTTTCCTGTCTCGTTATCTGTTTTGTCATTGTCATGTGTCTCAGACAGAGGCTGTGGATAATGTGGACTGCACAGACTGCTGCCAGCTGCAGTCAAGCTGCAGTATGTGGAGGAATCTACAGTATTTGAGTCATTGGTGTGAATTCACATCATCCCTTCATGCTCTTTAGTTTCTCTACTGCATCAACCCTGATCTTCAACATTCAAATTTACCTTTGAAACTTAAATATTTCAAACAGAATGTCTGTTCAAATGACAGTAGATACCAGATAAATCCCTATTGTGACATCTATCTCTTTATTGTTATCTAGTGAAATGACCACTCAATCTGGTTTCAATATCTCCTGGTGCAGCCATTAAAAAGAACAGGCATTCAAAAGTAAAAGCACTGCAACTATAACTTCTGAATCTAACCTATATCACTACATAGAACTATATATTAGAGGGTACTGGTAAGACGATTGGCTCTGCTCTTTGTTGAAGTGGCAGCACAAATGAAAAACTACAACGTCAGAGTTCTTTTACGGAGGATCAGCATGGAGTTGTAACAGACTCAGCAGAGATTTCTGACTTGCTGCAAGGCCAGAAATCGACTGCTTTCCTCCAGAGATTACCACCAAAAAAAGTGCAGGAAACAATAAAGCGCAGCACCTTCATTACAAAAAAAAGAGATTGTGATCAATCCGTGAAACCGAGACAATCTGCAGGACCTCCTCAGTCAGGTAGATAAGCGAGTCCGGAATCTCTTTCCTTCTTGTTGTTGTTATCACAGAGTGAGATGCTGGGTGAGGCACTGGGTGTTGCCCAGTTTGCACTGCTGTCAAATAATGATGAATGCCTTAGATATACAATGGTGTAAAAATGTCCCCCCCCCCCTTCAAATGACAAACTAATTTAAACAGTAAAGAGATATAACCCAAGTAAACACAAAATGCAGTTTTTAAGTGATAATAAGAACCTTTTAAGTGTGACAAACATGTAAAAAAGTAAAAAGTCACACCACTGTATATTAAAAAAAAGGTGTTCATAAAACCATAAAGCCAACAAAGCGAAGCTCCTGGGTTACCCTGTGCCACCAATGAAGCTGTCCATAGACTCCACTTAGCGAGCTTTTTTTTAAAAAGCATGATGAAATGAATTATTTACAGTAACTTTAAACAGGTCTGATAGACATCTAGGACAATACTAAGTCATCGAATCATTTTTAAGTCTGAAAGTTAATCACAACTGTGCATATTTGTGATTTCTGTTGTTTGGTGTACTTGCACATAGCCTTTTCAGTCCACTACACAATCTAATAAGGATGCTGATCCAATAGACCGTCCCCTCCCCCACTGACAGTGTTGTATAAAGCTGCTGGCTATCCTGCTGTTGAACTTGGATCTGTATTAGCTAGTCCAGGAGATTTCAACTGTTATGTAATCCTGAGTGTGCAGTCTGAGGATGAGTCTGTATGTCTGTGCCAGCGAGCTGGTGTCTGTCTAACAGTGTCACAAATGCCTATGCAACTCCATTCACAATAAACGTGTGTTTGCATATGTGCACACACTTACAAAGTCACTTAGTTCAGTGCAGCATGTTTAACTATCTCATGGCATTGTTGTCTGTATCTAACACAGTCGGAAGGCAATACCAGTTGCTGTGCAAAAATGTAGGATGACAATAAGACCAAGAGACGCTGCAAGGCCAAGCTCATACTCATTTTATCACCCAGGAATGACTCAAATATAACCCAGCTGGTAACACACCCACTGGTTCCAGTTAATGCATGCACCTTCTAATGGAACAGAGGAAGCTTTTAAAACTTGTTGCTCGGAACATTTCAAAGTACACTGCAAAGGTTTTGACCACTGACGGTGCCACATTTCGATCCCTCCTTTTGCTTTGCTTTTCCTTTGTCTGCCTGCAAGATTGTCCTTGACAGCCCAGTGTATTCTTATGTTAATTAACTACACAACCAGCAAGAGGAATTTTTACTATTACACTAAAAACTAAAAGTTATTTTCTTCTAATTTGAAAATGACATTGATATTTCTAACCCAGAATAAAACAAATATAATCAGTATGTTGTATTGAATGGTATGCAAATGTCTGGCAGCACATTGTGGTTAGAAAATATATCTTTGGTCTACCTCCGGCTGATATGAACATTTTCATTTCATTCACCTGACATTCTAAAAACACCTCATCTTTACCTGTAACTACCTCTCCTGTTACTATTCCTGCACTGTGGCTTTCAATTATGCATCCTGTGTTTGTTACCTGCCAGCAGTACTGACAGTTTGTCCAACATAAGTCGCGATGGTCTAATATCAGTGAACCAAATGACAAGAGAATAAGAAAACAAACTATGCAGTGACTGGTGCAATTATATGTGTGTGTCTAATGGTCTCATCCACCTAACAGCTCGGAGACAACAGGTTGGACTGCCTTTGGGCTCAAAAAGGAACATGAGACTATGACAGTAGAGACTTATCTCCCCAACTAATCAAGTCCTAGAAACCTGATCTTATCAGACTAATGGATGATGCTTCTGAACCAGAAAGCAAATTATGTTGATGTGTTGGGCTAAATGCACCATTACAGCAAAGCTAAATTCACTAATACCATAAGATATGTAAATTAAACTGCTATTGCTATTGTTTAAAGAATATTTCCAATGAGTCGCACACACGCACACATTCCCAAAACAATGTATAGCACTTAGCAATTCCTAACATGTTCTTTATCTTAACTTTATCTTATCTTGCGTCTTATCAGAGCCCTTAGTTTGTAGTAACTCAGAATATACAGAACCTGAATGGTAATTCTTTGCGTCTTGTCCTTGTAAGTAGCTATGGTGTCTTCTAAGTAGAGTAAAGAAGTTATTTTCAATGCAATGGCAAAAAGAGCAGAGCAGCTGAATCATATGAAATCATGTTAATAAGCATCGTCATAATTAAAGAAGCCACAGAAGTGATCTCATTGTCACGCTCACTGCAGTATTCTAGGTTCTGAGATTTCAAATCACTTCTCCGAACTTTTGATGAAGACCCTTGGGGATGCTTTCCTCCCAACAGGCTTTATTAAAATCATGGCACACAGATTCACAGCTACCGGTTTGCCAATGAGGAGTAAAGATGTTGGTGAGTCAGCAAGTTGAAGAGGTGTGTTTAACAGTAAAGCTCTCTTCTGGAGACATGGGGCTATTAATGCATACATTTATCAACTACGCCTCTTAATCTATGTAAGCAAGCTAGATGTTAATCTCCAGGCAGTCTAATACAGTTGAAATAATACTTAAGAATAAAGGTGAGAGAACTGTATATATCTCCATGTCCGTCAAGAGTACACTTCAGAATGAAAGACATATGCATCATGTTATTTAGTATCGTTTATTCAAAATGTTTTAAAAGCACATTGTATTACATAGAAAGTCAGACATCAACCAGTTTGGAAATTCATAAATTCATTCTAATAAAGAAAAACAGCTGCAACACAAATAAATTGCAGAGGAAACTGTGATATCCAGAAAGCAAGCAAACTCCAGCAGAAGCTTTCGTTGATCTACATTTTAAAGTATGTGAAAGAGTCAAGATATTAGCAACTGCCAGCTACCATAGAGTTTCTATATCTGAAACGTTCACAGCGTCACTTCGCACAGAACCTTCAGTTATCGGGTGCTCATGGTTACTTTGAAACGGCTCTTTACAGGACGGACCTACTACTGATGTCACTAAATCACAGCTCCTAGGCCCATTGTCCATTCGTCCTAGTCTTTCCGACAACCCGTGTAATTGTCCTTGCTTCACAATGTTGACCTGTCTGGCAACAATCTGCAGGGAGCAGATCTGATCAGTGTAGCAGTTGTTATCCAACCCCACCAAACAATGATATGTACACACAGTATATCCACAACACCCACGGATGTGTCACAGTGTCAAGGACATGCATTACTTTAGCTTTAGACTCAAAAAAGAAAACGTTCCAATCATAAATACTTTAATATGCACCACCTATCAATCCTAAGGATATAAGGCTACACTGAAAATAGTAAATAGTAAAAAGGTTCATCAACATAGTAATAAAAGAGGGTCTAAATTGATTGAAATACCAATCACGACGTCTTTCCTAAACACACATTGTAATTCATGACAAACAGCAGTCTATGGCACCAATATACGTTTATTGTGTTTAACCTTAAACTAAAAATAATATAGAAATGCAACAATATAATTCGTCCCTTGCTAAAATTAGCATAGTTTACAGCTCCTTTAACAGGCAAACTAAATTTTTAATAGTAATGGGAGAAATGGAGGAACTGCACAAGTAGGCGATTTCTTGGCTTGTGTTATTGCCAAGGCTGAATAATGTATATGCCCAACACAACACTGGGATGCAAGCATGGGCAACAGGCACATAGCAAATAATTGAATGTACTGTCAGGTCACTTACATTTTCACCACTGTCTGGAATCCCAACAGTTATACAAGTTTAGAGTCTGGTGAATATTATAAACAGTAATTTAATGACTGCAAAGGTAATGCAAAGATGAACCAACTGCAGCAACAAATGAAATTCAGGTCATTTCCAAGCATAAATTTGTCTTACCGTTGCTGTGTGAATATTATTCTTGACTGGCAGAGATCCTTCATTTCCAGGTATAAAAAACATACCTTTTTTTAAAGGTAGTTTCTATATCTGCCGCATTTCCCATTTCTACTCCTTTAATTGGATTTCAAAGAATGTGACCTTACCAGAATTTATAATTTTCAAAAGACATCGCACAAGTTGTGGTTCATCGTAACACTGTGCTCTGATTCGTTGTTGGTTGTTGCATAAAGTGCTGCTCTCCTGAAAACAAATATAAAACAGTCAGGAACAGCTAGCCACGACACACCAATCTCCACTGGGAAAACCCAGAAAGGTCACCGAGTGGTAGGAGCATCATCATCGCCCTCATGAAACATCAGGCAAGGTAGGTAAAAATACTGATGATGATGGTAGGGTACTTGTATAGTTGAATAGTGAATTCACTGCTGCTTCAAATAAAGAAGAATCGATAGAAACAAGGAATCAAGAAGCAGAATCAAGAAGCAGAATCCATAAGCGGAAAGAAATTGGAATTGGAACTGATCAAACTAATTACTCATTGCAGTGGTACACTGGTTGTGAAAAACTAAACTAATAATAGATCAACAGCTTTGTTTGTTTCTAATTTGCATGATACATGCCTTTAATGTTTCTTTCCTGAACCCTGCACATGATACATCAAATCCTGCTCCCTCAACCATGTGCACACTGGCATAGCAGTGAGCACAGATTAGCTGCGATGTGACTGGCTAATCCTCAGTCAGCAGACATCAGAAGATGAACGTTATTGGCTGGATGTCAGTACCAGGGTATGGACAGCTCCTGCTCACTGGTACCATGCCTTCTCACTCTCACACAGACACACGCGCACAGATTTTTTCCCCCCATGGTCTAGACACTCTTAATATGTTGAAAACAACGGACTAGTCCCAACATTGAGTACCAACACATGCAGCAGAGGTCAGATGAATGGGTACTGCTCACCATGTGCTGCTTTTATGTGGCACCAAAAGCTTAACGAAGCCTATAGTAACTTTACGTATGAGACCATTCGTTTTGCTTAGAACCATTTCCTGCTCAGTATTCTTCCTCATGGGTTTGCACGATAATGACCCTACAGAGAGCTCATGCAAAGGATGTTTGGATGACATGACCTACACGCATCAATACACACAGGTACAGAGCAATATTTACTTAGTGAAATATTAGTCTAGGGTCTTATTTGCAGTTTGTGCAAAGCTGGCAGACGTAGCACTGAGTAAACAATATTCAAACTCATGTCATAATTATACTGCTGGAGGTTGTTTAGTAATGTTTTTCATTATATTTCCTGCCTTATATCATGAACTAAAAAGAAATCTCTCATGTTTGCTTCATACAAGTGTGAATTAAACATATTTCAGGCTGTTGGTTGGTTTGTTGGACAACATAAACAGCTTAAAGCTGTCACTTTTGACCCAAGGCTGACTGACCCTTTTCTTTATCTATATTAAATCTACCTATATTTTATCTATATTAAAAGCATAGATATGTTAGAGTTCCTTTTCGTTCCCTTATACAACAGTAGCAGGCTTTAAGCTGGACATCTGTGCATAATAAGCTGACTAACAGATGTAGTTAGCAGTGTGTGGCGAGGCTTGGTTCAGCCCTGTGGGCCAGGGACTGTCTGCGTGGATGAGGCAGCCGTGGATGACCTTTGCAATAACATCGCGGTAACTGACGCCGGGAGAATAATCGGAGGAAATCTAGGGCAAGTCTAGGACAAATCCCTCTCGTGAAAAGATGCATAATGTAACAGCCGACGGTCATGTAAGCGCCGCGTGAGCTCAGACGCGGCGCATCGCGTTACGCACGCGGCAGAAGGCCCCCATGAAATATGTTGGTTTTATTAAACACGCGGACATTTGTGGAAGAAGATGATGGTGGTGGTGATGGCGATGACAGAGAGCCCGACATAACAGGACACCGCGAGCTCTAATCCGGTCAGCGAGGCTGAATCCTCCGCTCCAGCGAGCACGCGCCGCGCTGCGCTGACGCGTTTACCGCGCTGCGCTGACGCGTTTACCGCGCTGCTGGGGCACAAACGAGACGCCAACTTACCAGTTCTCCTGCATCCATCGGATGGCCTCGTCCTCGTTGAACTCTCTCTCGAACTCATACTCTTGCAGAGCTAGCACCGACATGCTCACCGTGCTTCTCTATCTTTGGCCTCACACACTGCAGAAACTGAACCGATGCCGCGCCGAGCTGTGTCTGTTTAGTCTGTTTCCTCGCAGCCCTCGACTCGCATCGCTCGTCCTGCTGTCGAGCACCCCGCGGATGTGCGTTAGCAGCTCGCTTGTAGCGACACCTTCCTCCTCCACCGGCAGACCGAGCCTACGCCCTCTTCCTCAGCGAGGCGCACCCCGGGTCCTAGCGCCGCCGTGTTCACGCCCACTTCTGTTACAGTTCGGTTGAACTCAATTTAAATCGCGCCATTGAATTAGGATCGTTTGAGTTTGCGTCAGTTCAAATAAATGCCAAAGAGTACAAATACTACTACAGTCAAATGTTACATGAGCAAAACTACAGAAGAATGAGTTAAAAAGTAAATGAAGACTTTAAGCAGCAGATTTCACATGCATGTGTTGATCACATGTATCTGGTAACAATGAGTATTCACCTTATTATAATCATTATAATAATAGTCCCTTTTTTAATCCCCTTGGGGAAATTGTTGCTTGGACAACTACGAAACAGTCCATAATGGCGCTAGTACAGGTTTTGGTGTCTTGTCCGAGGACACTTTGACATATAGATTTGATTCCCATGGAACTGGGAATCAAATCAGTCACCCTGACAACTGTGTTGCCCACTGATCCGTCATTTGTTGTGAATTTAATAATAATCTGAATTTATAAAGTCTTCTGATGAGTTGTATGGTAAAACTAAGAAACTAACAGGCTACTAAATGAAGAGGAGTAAATGTGTTCCTACAATACTGTGAGAAGTAAAAGGTATAAAGTACTAAGTACAGTTCTTAGGTAGAAACCTTCCACCACTGCACAAATCCCATTTAGCTGCATACAGAAACACTGTCTCAACTGATGTGACAGGTGTAGTACTGCACAAATATTTTGAGCATTTCAGATATTTAGATTCTTATTCATCACACCCCAGAATGGGTGATTCTTTTTGGGAGTGTGAGAACAACTAGCCTCTAAGAATTAGATCGTAGTTTCTAAGAACCACTTTATCTTCAGTGACAAAGACAAAAAGACGGGTGACATAGCTGCCATGGAGCCCTTATCTCAGCATCATAGAGTCATACTGGCGTTTCATGACGTAACACTGAGAGATAAATTTATAGATGAAGGGTGGCAAACATCAGCCATCACACCAACCATTTACCTGGATGTGTCTGTTAATTGATGAATAACATTTTATTCATTTAGCACCTTATATCATGATTCAACACACTGTATATAGAAAACAGCTCCTAATCTGCTGGAAGAAAATAAAAGTAAATAATGCCTATTTTAATTCAATTATATGGAAACAAAAGCTTTAAAATAATGACTATTGTTGGATCCTGCTTGTTTCGATATTAACTACATTGAGTTAACCATACGACAGTTCATGAACCTGAAGTGTTTATTCAAGTTAGACGATATATATACAGGTATTCGTGTGAACAATCCTGTATGACGGCTTTTCACATGTGTAAACTATCAGGGTATTCATTCCACGCATAGTAGTTCCTTCAGTCTGGAACGGCTGCAGCAGACTGGTTTGAGCTTGAACAATGCTGTGCCTTCAAATGCATTTCTAAGCCTTGGCATGACTGCAGGTTTTCAAGTGGTTCAGATGATAAAATGACTGCAATCTTTATTTGTCGTTGCTTTCATAATGTCAGTGTCCTTAAACTGTGAAATGGCTCCAGAATCATTCCCCTCTTTCCCAGTTACAGAGATGTACAGTAGCCTGCTGCGTTTCACCCAATCAGTTTAGCAGAAGCATACGTGGTGCCACTTTATTGCACAACCCTGATCCGTTTCCAAACGTTAGGAAAGACTGTTGGAATGACTGGTATATGAAACAATGTAGGTGGGGGCCATTTTTTCATTTGGCGAAAGGTAAATAGGTGGAGCTGCCCTCTTGACACATATGATTGCACTTGCACCTGTTTCCAAGACAAGCAGATTTACAGACACTTGCACTTCATTCGCCATGCAATTTGCCTTGTAGTTGCACCGCGTGATTTACTGAGTCAATTTGTGTCACAACGTTGAGTAGAGAGTTGGGAATGTATGAGGAAGACAATGTTTTTTTGTTGTAAAATAAATAAATTGACTGTGTTTTTTAAATAATCTTTTGCTTTGATGTTAACATTTTCTGCACTTTCTTGAAAAACCTGGTTCACCCTGCACGCAGTTAGACTTGTCCTTGCTGGGAGTGTTCGATAATTCACAAAAAATCACTGTGTTATGCATGTTCCTGCATCATTTGACTCTTGCTCTAATTGTGCTCTCTGAAACGCCCAGTGTTGGATAACATCATTTGTTTTTCACGGATCTCTTGAGCGTGATTCTGCTGAAGAAGTGGAAAGTGTGACCTCTCAGTCCTCTGTGTAAGTGCCTATCGGTGACAGAGATGCTCTGGTGGGAGATGTGCTGATATGCACTCACATGCATGTAGACAACAACACATGCATACAGGGTGCATACTTATCTGCATGTCTGAAGTGTCTTTCAGTTCAGGGAACCAGTGTAGCTAGTCTGTCCTTTGGAAAAGTTTCTCAGGCATGTGAGGCATGTTGTTTTGTAGTTTGGTGAGTTACTCGTGTATATGACAAAAGAAACATGTCAAAAAATCAGTTCAAAAAAGCATTTTCTTTTTTTAATTATTTAGCTTTGTGATTTATGGTTCAGTCCTGAAGTATTTGCACATTGACAGAGATGATTTCATCTAATTCTACTAAACTGTGTTTGAGGCTAAAGTGGTAGCTTGGAGGCCCCCTAGTGGCCATTTGGTCCAATGCATCAGCACAGTCTGCATAGAGCAAGAGAAAGCTACTTTTAAGGGTAAAAATGAGTGTATCATCACCAGACTGTGAGTACGCTCCCTAGTGATGCTTCACTGCAGCCACCTGCTTGTTTCTGAGTCTTCAGTAACTTGTGTTGCTTTCGCAGTATGTTTGGGGTCAGTATTCATCTGCATTATGAAGCACTAACCCATCGGTTCTGTAGCAGTCAGCTGAATGTTAAGGCAGAGTACAGACGTACATGCCTCGGTCACGTCACCAGTAAACACTAGTGAGCCTGTTCCATTGGCAGCTTTACATGAACATGCTATAACACTACCTCCACTATGTCTGACACATGATGTAGTACCTTTGGATCATGAGCTGTTCCTCCACCTCACCATACTGAACTCTTCCAATCGTTCAGAATTTGACCTTCCCGCACTTGAAAGTTACCAGTGCTTTTTACGTAGTTGTAAATTTACTTATAAATAGCGAATGAATGAAAACATTAATTTAATCTTTAAAGCAGATTTATGGATAGACTGCATCTGAAAACTGACCTACAAAGGTGCCCCCCCCCTCAAAAAAAAATGATTTCACCAGCCGCCACTTGTCTGAATTGTTGGATGGATGAGCTTCTCATCTGCCACAGTTCATCATATGGAGGGTGAGATTCAGAATCAGTATTCGAGTAACTTTATCCAGGATGCCTCTGATCTTGTTCTTGCTCTCCTCAGTAGCTCGTTGCCTTACTGATTTCTCCCGGCAAAGACTGTATGACGAAATGAGCCATGCAAACAGAGTGAACTTTACCCGGTCATAAACGCGCCATCTAACTCACCCAACACTGATTCAGGACAGTTACAGTATGTTTCATTTATTTTACAAGAAGACAATGTACCACTAGATAACCCATGACCACAAAGCTGCACGTTGGTGTTTTCCTCTAAAGAAAGAAAACGGACTACCACCTATGTAGAATCATTTACACGACATATACTCTGTCATATTGGCCTGTGCCTTTGTGGATTCAGCACTTCCTGACACGACAACACGTCCCTACTGTTTTGCTTCATGTGCTTTAAATACACTGTGACCTTGAGGCAAAAACACATCTGTCCTTAACTCATCTCACAGGCCATCTGGATGCGCTGAGGTGCACTCTGTATGACAGATTAAGTTGCTTTTGAGCGACATGTTTGTGTATTTTCCCCTAGTTTCTTCATCTCATTAGAGGTTTAATAATAATAATAATAAAAGAGCTGTAATAAGAAATTGAGTTACACTGGCAGTCTACTCCTTATATAATGTAGTCATCTACCAAGTTGCTTTTTCTCAATGTTATATTACTGTACTTAACCACACATATCAACTTGCAGACAGATAAGCTGATATTTAAAATAGTTGCTATGTACAGATAAATATTTGTGTTGCAGGAGATAGTAAAGTAAAAGATGTACCTTAAGTTATGTCCTATAACATCTCTGAAGCAGGTGACAAAAGAACCGTGCCTTGCAAGGTAACACAATCTGGCTCAGTCAGCAGCACAAAAATATGGCCTCACTTCCATAGAGGGTCATTGAGTGACCAAGTCTTACCGAACCACACCTGGACATACAGAACATGATTAGTATTTTACATTTCACTTTTTCAAATTGTTATAATAAACGTTACTGTACAATGTTGGAGATTTGCCATTATTATTGGATTAAAGCTTTCTTGTTGCTGTTAGACATAATACTTACTTACTCAGGCTACTTTTTCACTTGTATGCTGCCACCTAGTGGTATGAAGCAGCTCTGTTTTGCACCCAAAGAGCCTGATGTGACCCAAACAAATTGGATTCATAATGTATGGCTTACATTACACGCCATTTATATTACCTGAGGCTGTGGAGGAACCCTTGCAGTAAATCTATTCTGTAATATGTCCCAGCCCGCTGTGTGACATTGCCAATAAGATGGAGAATTGGTGATATGATGTATGAGTGACCAAGCTGAATGTATTGTTTTACCCAAAAGGGCACCAGCTGCAGTCACAGAGTTGTGGTGTGGAAAGTGGAAACCTGACCTATTAGTTTAAAGTGGATACAGACACATCCCCCCTGACCTTTCCGCTTCATTACCTGCTGTGATACCTCATAAATTGAGGAGAATACAGTGCTGGTGTCACATCAGAAGCAAAGAGTGAGCTGCATTCTTTTCTCTCCAGCTTTCTTTCCTGCGAGGAATTACAAATCAAACTACTTCCGTTTGTTTTAGTAGACGGACTAGATCTGTAAGGTGTATGTTAAATTACAGTGATGTCAAAATTTACACTGCAATAACAAAATAAACACTATTATCGTATAATATGATGCATAATATATAATTTACGTAACACTGCTGCAATGGTAATAATAATTGATCATATCACATATTATAAACTGTGGTGGAAGAAGCAACTTTATTAGTGATCAGTGAGTCTATTCCTATAATAATAATAATAATACTTGTATACTTGATATACAAAAAAATATTATTTAATGTAAAAAGACTTTAAAAAAACTTTTAAAATAAATATAAATACATATGTTTAAATATAGCCTGGTAGCTCAATGGATTAGGCAGACTGGGATGCAGAAGGTCGCAGGTTCGAAACCCCGTCTGACTCCTAGTCCATCCCCTATCAGGTGTGTCTCTGAGCCAGACACCCAGCGCTAGCTCCCTGTAAGTCGCTTTGGATAAAAGCGTCTGCCAAGCAAAGCAAAGTAAAGTAAAGTAAATATAATACTTATCTTTGGCGCCCTCTGCTGGCTTGTATTAACGACAGAAATCATTTAAGGTCCACTCATCAGAGATGGCAGGAGTACACTGACTCAGTACCCCAAACATACTCTGGACAGGTAGTATAACTTCAAACTGTCCGTGAGGAAAACCACGTGCTCTAAAAGGAAAGTCGATGAGTGATGATCAGTTTTATTGCGTTTACAAACACACTAAAACCTCCCAACAACCCAACATCTGCAGTAATTCATGATTAACATAAAGGGACAGAAGAGTTTCTCAGCACTGCTGTAGAAAGTAGAACTGTAGAAGTATCAAAAACTTAGATTTGAATATGATCTTTGAAGGAAAAGACATTTTGCTGACGCTTAGCAGAGGATACACAGAACCCAGCAAACAGCCTAAGCCCCCACAGCAGTGTAACATGTACTGTATAAATGGCATCAATAACAACAAATAGGAAGAGTCCATGCCTATAGACGACTACAGAGGATAAATCTGAGCCACCATAACATATCCTGCAGAGAGATATAAACCTTTAGCTGTAGTCTACTAGATACTGCTGCTGCTACCATTCATTTCTCTGTCAATCACGCCCATAGGTTTGTGTGTGTGTGTGTGTGTGTGCACGAGAGTGTGTGGGGGGGCTTCCGTTTCATTAATGACAGTATATTGTGACGCCTTCCAGCAGGGATTACCACACCGTGTGCTCTCCCACCGTGCGCGGTAATGAAGGAGAGCTGTGGAGACTGGAGACACGGTTGGCAGGTCGCTTTTCACCAGAGTCTAAACCACAGATGACAAATCTGGACGTGACTGTCTTACCAGAGATTAAAACCGTCTGATAGAAACACACAGAGACAGAGGAACACGGAATGAGAGGGCTGGTAGGCGTCAGGCACTCGTTCCATCGAGCTGCTTGCGCAGTAGATCAAAAAGTAGGTGTTAGAAAGTGGTAAAGTAGGTTATTAATCACAAACAAACTGTAGTGGTTTTATTACACAGTGGTGATTTAATACTGTTTTCTTCAAAACATCAATTGTAATATTTGCCGTATAGAAGATGTTTTGTTCTTCCAGGGTTACGATGGCCTTAATAGAGAGAAAACCTCTGATATTATTAAATTTAAAGGGACGTTAATTATCAAAACAGGATAAAAACTGCTAGCATAAGGGGCGGAGAGCACGTAGGGTGCAGATATCTACTGCAAATGCTCAAAATGTGCATGAAGGCACGGGTGCTTTCATGTGTAATGATGTGTTCGGTGTGTTATTAGCTGGCTTTAGAGCGCCGGTTGAGAAAATACACTAAGAAATCCCTCTCAGGTCATGTGTAGCTTGATCTTCAAGGAGTGATCTGCAAGGTTATTGTTTTTCATTTCGGAGACATCTTTGACGCAAACTGATTATTACTGTTGTGGTTTTGGAACGTAATCCACTCAGAGATCGGTTGGCAAGCAAACAGTGAGTCAACAGTGAGTTTCCCTGGATTTCTGGTTGCTACTGTTTGGGTTGCTGTAGGTAATACTCTTCATTCTGTTCAGACACGGCTTCTAGTGCCCGGCCCTGCTTCGGTTAATTCAAAAGTGTTTCGAAACAGAACGTGCAGCACTTCCTCTACTTCTGCTGGGTTTCTTATGAGGAGACTAACCAGGCACTGAAATGCCATCAGCTGACTGTAGGCTGGATCATTATTGTGCAACAGCATATAGGTCTCTGCAGCCTGCGGAGATCAGGCGGAGAGCAGATCTTAGAAAGATCAATACTCCTTAGTGAATTTCCTATATCAACCACCCAGAAATCCTACCATCTGTGACATATAGGTTGAGCGTATAAGTCACTGCTGGGTGGGATCCAATCCAATAAGTTACTCTTCACACCGTCTGTTCGTGTTGGGTTGGAAATGCTGGAAACGGAGAGAGTGGAGTCATCAGGTACTGTAAACCAGGTGGGAGTGGTTTCATTGGTTTTTTCACTAATTACTGTGTATTAATTACACTTATGATAAAAACATTTCTCGCCTGCTTATTTACTTTTTTATTATAACATACACAACAACACGTATAAACGTCATTTCCAGCTTATTGTTCATTTTTAATTACACATTACAATTAAACAACGAAGAAAATGGTGTATTCAAGATATCTGATGAACATGAATGGTAATAATAAAAACATGTTCGATAAATGACATAATAATGTCATTGAAAAGATGGAAAGACCAGGTCAGTACGTATATTAGGATAAACAATGGCGACACAGGCGTTTGAATCTTGGTTTCTTGTCTCAGACATTTGCGGATCAACAGAAGAATAAACCTGTGCAGGACTGTGGACTGTTTGGAAAAGGACAATGCCAAAATGCAAAGTTAAAAATATGCAGCATTTGCACCAGAGAAAACTGGAACTTGCAACATCTGGTTTTAATAAGACAGCGAGCCAGAAAAATATTTTTACTAGGAGTAAACATTTCACACTTGAGCCAACGCGACAGTGACTTACAGCGACTTAGCAGGCAGAGCGTCTATGTTTTCCTCAATGACAGTCTGTCGATGTAGGCTCAAGGCTGGTCTCTCTAACCACAAGCTGCTGCTGGCAGGATGGTCACAAACAGCAACAGGCTCTGGAAGGAATGAACAAAAAGCTTGTTGATCTCAGGCCATGTACAATATAACAAGCATTTATCCATGTGAAAAGTGGTTTGATTCCGTAAAAGAGAAAAGGCAAACATTTGTTTATTAATCTGCCGGGTTCCATTTTTCTCCTTATATTCAACCATTGAATATCTGCTCTCTCTCACTCTGCTCATTCTGACACTGATTAAATACAAAGGCCGTTATTTAATTCATGTGTGTGGGAATATGTCGTTTAATAGATAAATGCTGCTTTGTTGAAGCAGTTTTGGGGCAAATTCTGTGTGAAAAGTGTCCTACTGATACTGAATAGGATTTTTAAGTTAGCTTCTGCTAGTTTGTCCTCATGTTGCACACTAGGGCATATAGACGAGGATAAATGTTTGGCTGCCCTAAAGCTGAGCTATGGTTACAGTTAGATTGTTAATTCCAACTTCCTTTTAGTGAAAATGCGGCAACATAAAATAAACAAGCTCATATATGGACTGCATTGATGTGTGTGGTTGTCATGACGACGTGCAATGTAAATTGCCTAACTCTGATTTAGTGTGATATTCAGCATCGCTGCAGCTCAGAAGATAAGTTGATGTAACTCAGGAGATGCTATTTCACACACTAAAATAATTGATACTCATTGTGGATGTGTACTGAAGTTGTGTTGAGGAAAACACTAATCACTGGTTCTAACTTTAAGGTGAACGCGGTCTTCGAGGGATAAATGATGTAAAGCGTCTCCGTAATATTGTGAATTTTGAGCCTGAAGATGTTGTGTTTGTACAGCTGGAGAGTCCGATCAGTGTGCTGAGTACGACGTAGAGGCGTTCAGGGCTCCTTACTTGTCTGTATATTTCACATGATTCGATATGATGGAGAGATTAAAACCATTAAGGACATGTTTAAGTCAAATATCTAATCCTAAGAGAGCGATTTAAGGAAAGTCTGAAAACATGCAGCTGAGATTCAGCAGGAAACTTTGCACGGTTTGCTTCTGTGATGGGCTGTTGTGTGATCTTTTAGATAAACTAGCAAGGTTCCACTCAGGCCGATAAACTCACATGAGAGCATGAAGGTAGACAATAGACGCTGTGACGATTTCCACAACAGCTCCTAATTCCCCCTCCGTGTGAAGGGAAAACTGTAAAACACAAAGTGAAAAAAACGGACTAAAGCAAACAGAAGGTGTAATTTTCTATCTGAATCTGGAGCCTGAGAAACTCTCCTCGCAGGCTGCTCATCAGACAGAAACGCCGGGTGGCTGACAGCGGTGAACGGAGGTAAACGTCAATTAAGACGTTACAGTAGATGACAGGCCTAAAGAAAACAGGCCTGAGAGATGCCATCTGGGGCAGACTGTGTAAACCGAAGGTGTCTGAACACGATGCTTGAGATAAGGCTAAAATGTTAGCAGCTTCAGACATGTCGGGTTAACACCGGGGCATGAATACAGAGCTGCTGTTCCTGCAAGCTGCATGTTTTCAAATCATATGTAACTTTCTTTTTTTTTTACATTACCACAGTTAGACTTTAGACAAAGTGTGTGCATAACACAGGATTCCTGCTGTCTTTCGTAGCCAGCTAGGTTCACTATAGCTGGACTTCCATAATACCACTTGAATGCCATTTTTATCCAGAGGAGTTTGAGTACGTAGCTCCTCTTTTGCAATGACCTGTCTAATGCACACAGCGACGCACCAGAGAGCTGCAGCAGCTTCTATGAGCGTTTAGGGCCTTTCTGTGTTTGACACATCACAAACATTTAAACTGTGAAGCAGTGGGACCCGTATGAAGCTGATGCTGAGGGCTCTGACTGAAATGGTTCTTAAATATGTTGAACCAACACAAGGTGCACGCGCGTCTTCTATCTAATTCGTGAGCGTCTCTTGATGGATCGTTTTTCTCCCCCACTATTTCGGGCTACGCGTGAGCCGCGCCACTGATCTCTTCAGTGTGCTCAATGTGTAGAAATTGATTTGGAGAGAAAACGTCTCAGTTGTATGTTTTTGTTTTCCTCCTCCTTTAATAGAACTTCAGAGAGCAGGAAGTGTGTGTGTCATGAAATTTGCCCTGGCCCTGGCCTCAAACAGCACCAAGCCCCCACCGAGGGAGAGGCTGACACACACACACACACACACACACACACACACACACACACACACACACACACACACACCCAAACTGAAGCTGAGTGCAGATACATGGCAATATTTAACACACAGTCTGGAGCAAAGCAAACAACTGTGAATCAAAAACTAATTCTACAACTGATCTGGTGCAATGTTGTTAAAAAAAGCGGACCAGATTGGGCCGGGGGTGGGGGAGGGGGGCGATAAGGGTTCTGCTGAGATACACCATCATGCATCTTGTTATGGAAAACTTCTTCTCGGGCCTTAGGTGAGGGTG
>JAUMHF010000002.1:16537786-16563648 GCA_032359275.1 Microctenopoma steveboyesi | reverse complement strand
CCCCCCCCCCCCCCCCCCCCCCCACACACACACACACCCCCGCCACACAGCAGTTCTCTCTGCTGCTTGACCACCACACAATGGGCAAAATCCAGAGAGCAGTGGTGTGTTTGTAGGCAGGTAGTCTGTCTTCTGTGTAGCCATTCTCTTTTCATTCTTTAAAAACACACACGAGGGGATTTGACCCTGAAAAAACACTTTGCTGTGAATATATCTATGAAAAATGTGTGTAAATATGTGGCCGAAAGAATCTAGATGTTCTGATTGGTACAAATTTAA
Source organism: Microctenopoma steveboyesi (assembly GCA_032359275.1). Classification (NCBI taxonomy): domain Eukaryota; kingdom Metazoa; phylum Chordata; class Actinopteri; order Anabantiformes; family Anabantidae; genus Microctenopoma; species Microctenopoma steveboyesi. The sequence goes on along the minus strand of JAUMHF010000002.1, from coordinate 16,563,369 downwards.
GTTTACCAATCAAAATAATGATGTTTTAAGTTTGGGAAAGCGTTTGTCTCACATTTTCAGTCTTTTTCTGTGCAACTTTTGATCAGACTCCATGTTGTGAAGAATGTGTTGTTACATGATAACTCACAATCCCCCAGACACATCTTCTTATGAAAAAAAACCCACACAGTGGAAATAAAATGTTGTTTGTTCACGTTTGCATTGTCAAAGTACACGTGTATTTATTTTTCACACATAAAAAAAACATATCCATTTGATGGTTAAATGCTTTTGTTCTTATACCAGGAAACGTGTAAATACCGCAATAGTTGGAATCCAGGCCTGATTAGTGCGTAATTAGGAGACATGCTCGCTGGTGGATTACTGAACCGTCCCAGGTCCCGTCGCCACATGAATATTGAGAGAGAGTTAATTATTTAGATTGGAGGTGTAACGATACATGTTTGGATATTTGCACTTGCTCGCTTTTTATTGAAATTCCCAGTCGAGTGCAGGCGTCTTCCCTCACGTTTGGATTTGATTTTTAATCACGCTGGCGGAACAAATCTCGCATCGAGATGTGTTAGTGTGTGTCCGAGAAATGAGGCAGCAGGAGTTAGGAGAAGGACAACTTTGTCTGGCTGTGCTCCTCAGACATGGGTCCCCCTGCGTGCTCGGGACTGGGACGTCTGCAGCATCGGAATCTACAACATTAACGTGAGCAGAAGAAAAGTCTGTACGTCCTTCTGTTTTAGTTCAACGTGAATAAAGTGGCTACTTACCCCGTGCATGCTGGGAAAAACAGTCCTGAGCGAACGCGCTCCCTCTCCTCGGGTCATCCACTGTTCACGCTGATTGCGCGGATGTGGATTGAGGGCGCAGACTTTGCGTATTCGCCCCCGCAGCAGCCGAGGCTCATCCCCCGTCAGCTGATTAACGCTCCGCGTTACCGACTCCATCAAAAACAAGGTGACACTTGTGCAGCAAAGAGAGGGAGATCTAACTGTGCGGGGTGAGGAGTTCAGGCTGCTTTTTAGAGGAGGCTGCTTCTCGCGCGTTTGTTATTTCACAGTTTGTGCAAAAAGATAACATTTGCACTAACTGTGATTTATTTCTCTTCATAATAATCCCCCGTTGAGAGTTGACCCGAGGCCTGCTCCAACAGGACACCAGAGCCTAAATCGGCTCCTTTTTTCTCATTTGAAACTGTTCGTTTTAATTATGGAGATGGTTTAATGCAATAAAACAGAGGTCATTAAGTGGATGCGGTACAAACACAAACAGCTCTCATGGTCGAGACTGGGAGGTTGAAAAGTGCTCTCAGACTCGTTCTCTGCTTCTCTCTGCAGCCTTTCCTCCCCGGAGTCTCGGCTCTGCCCGGAGACATGAAGCCTCCCACAGCCAGCGTCGGCCCACATACCTCTGTGAGTCCCGGTTTCCTGAGGCCTGGCTTTCTTTTGTTTTGCCGCATTGGCTGCTTTCAAACTGAACTACAGTCAGAGGTAAACAGATGCGTGTGTCAGCAGGTAGGTAACCAAACGGAGGACTTGCATCTCTGAGTTTTTTTCTAGATGGTTATTAAAATTTGGTCTGGATCATTTGAATTGCTCAAAATATATATTAAAAATGATTTGAATTATATAGTGTTAAAAAAACTGTGCCTTACAGTACGTGGTGTAATCCACTTCACAGAAACTGTCTGAGTGCAAACACTGGAGAAAAAACGGACCCTAATGGACTGTTGTCATTGTTGTGTGGTCCAACTCCCGTTTGTTGATTCCAGTGTTATTTCAAGCACCAGCGAGCAGCCGGGGCCCTTTGGCTGAGCAGGCAGACATGTATTCAGCAGTTAATCTGACGGAGCATCCCGCCTCTATGTGTATTGCGGCGGACCATTGTTTTCCTCTATAGATTAGACGCACAGACTCACACTCACATAATCGAAAAGCTAAAGACACACTGTCAGGACGCTACACTCCTCAAACAAAGATTCAATAAAAGTCCCCCAGCAGATTGTTTTTGAACAATATATTTACTTCCATTAAATAAAACACAATAGTTTTTTTGGATGTTGAAAAAAAAAAACATAATTCCGTACCAAATAGTATACACAGAGCAAAAACCAAATAATTTGTCGAAGGAACATTTTGGATGATTCTTTTTTTTTAAATCCAGAATTGCTATTCTAAATCGATATTCACACAGACATTAATAATAAATTTATAATATGTTAGAAACACACAACTGGTGCGTTTTAGTATGTACATTCCCTTTTTGTTTGCAAGCAAAACATGATTCCTCTTTAGGGTTTTTTTTTTTCCACATGCGTTGATAATTCGAACCTGGAGAGAACTGGAGGGTTATAGCACATTCGGAGATGATCTTTCAAATATATATACAACCTTTTCAGTCAACAATTAACGTCCAAAAATCCACCAGGAAAAAAAAACAAAGTCTCGTGAAGACCAATAAAAAATGAGCCCGGCCAATAAACCTAAGAACGTCCGTTTCAGTTCGACTCCCACCTGGAGCTGAGCGTGTTTCAGTGGTTCAGTCTTCTAGTGCCCTTTTTGAAAAATGAGAAAGTAGTTGCAGTAGTCTCTTGCTCCTGTGGCCGGCTGTTCGTGATGAACCACACACACTGCAGAGAGCGACCACCACAACAAGTCGTCTGGTCTACAACGAGTCAGCTGGCGGAGCTGCGGATTAATATGCGTGCGTGCGAGCTGAGCGCGTGGCATCACAGCGAGGGAAGAATCTGAACAGTAAAAAGCTTCATCCAGCTAACATCAAGAAACCTTCAGTTCACGTAGAAAGAAACAAATCCGTTTTTACCTCAGCGCCAGACTTCTTCGCTTCCTCAAGGGAGAAATGGACTATTTGAGCTCTAACGACTTGCTGTGGTGGGGGGGCTTTGCAGTGCAGGTAGGCATTAGACGGGTCGGTCCACGGCGTATTGGCAGGCGCTCAGATTAGTGGCCGGATTCTGCACGCTGGCGTATCCAAAACTCGAGTGCTGCTTGGCTTTCAGTCTCAGGCTGGCCAGGCTGGAGTTACAAGTGTCCCTGTACACGTAAGGGGGGGTCGGCGGCGCGTAGGGACACGCGGGCGTGGGCACCCCCGAGTTGAGAGACGGGTTGCTGAGGTTGTTCAAGTTATTGAGGCTGTTGAGGCTGGAGCCCGGGACGCCGGTGACCGCAGACGGCACCATGCTGGAAGTCATGGAAGATATGGAGTTGGGCGGCGAGAACATTGTCTGCGAGGACAAGGGGTTAACATTCATGGAGTTAAAGAAGGGGAAGCTTTTGGTGGACAAGGAGGCCGACGTCAGGCCCTTGGCGGCCCAGTTGTTGTACGTGTAGCTGGGATACATGTCGTCGTAGGGCTGCATGAGTCCATTGAACTGCGGGCCGAAGCCGTTTTTGCAAAGCTCGGCTTGTTGGTTTCTTTCCCGCTTCCTCCACTTGGCTCTTCGGTTCTTAAACCAAACCTAGAGAGAACCAGACAGGGGAGTGTTAGAGCTTTCATTTAACAAACAGTCCGTCCCGCAGGGCCCCTGGCCCTTTTCACGGCGCAGCGGCCTGCGCTTTCATACCACACAAACTCCCCATAAGTCTGTCTTTTGTGTCTTATTCAGCGTTATTATCTAACAGTCGCGAACCATCTGAATCCACGGAGGTCGTATTAAGACGAGCCCTCCTGTGCGGTGGAGGAGCTGAATACACATCGGACCCCTGCTCCTCCATCTTGAGGTGTGGAGGATGTGTATTCCGCAGCAGGCGTCCACAAACACGCCGACTCTAAGCACACAACTCCAGGGCGACACGCGCTTTGCACCTCTTTCACACGAACGACTGGTATCTGTCACCGAATCATGTCAAAGGCCTAAACTGTTAACAACCTTAATTCTGTGTACTTACACCTAACAGGCAAATGACACAACAGGCCATTTCTGTCCCGTCCTATTTTATTTTTTGATCGTCGTAAAGGTGAATGACAACTTAATTTGTGTTAAAGCTGATTCTTGTGCGTCGCACGCGGGACTTTCTAATTACATTTAGTCTATTTGATAAACAAATACAATCTAATTAAATTGGGCTTGAACCAGCAGTTTATTTAAACAAGACTCTGATTGTTTGCTTTCTGGCTAAAAACTGTGTCCTGTATTATTTCCATGGAATTTTCCTCCGTGCGTAAAGATGCGTGTCTTTGCGTAATAATGTTGAGGTATAGGATATTTATAGGTTAACTAATGAAACAGGCGAAATGTTTTTGGTTCCACCCCGGGGACTACTCACCCTGACCCGGGCCTCTGTGAGATTGGTCCACACTGCTATCTCCTCCCTTGTGCTCATGTCCGGATAACGATTCCTCTGGAAAGTGGCCTCTAGTTCCTGCAGCTGCTGGCTGGTGAAGTGAGTCCTCTGCCGCCGCTGCCTCTTCTTTTTGGAAGGATCATCTGAAGAATCGTCGTTCTTGTTTTGTGTCTTCTCTTTTTCTGTGAGGAGAAAAGTTACTTCTGTTAGGGTCGGCGGATGAATGAGGCCCGTGAGAACAACGAGAGCAGACCCTCAGAAAAAAAACGAGCGGATTCAGTTACTTTCTTCATCTGGATTTTTTCCTTTTCTATGATTTGTGTTGTATATAATTAAACGCTTGACAAATTAATTCGAGGCATCTCTCATTGAAATGATTTTGAAGCTTTTCATTATGACACCGCACACTCAAGTGTCAAAACTAATTATCCCAGAGTATAATGACAACTGTAATCGGCTATTAGCATGCATATAAAGCCCCTCTAGTGGGAGGCATCTTTTGTTCAATATTGAGATGACAATTGTGGCGCTTTGTTGAACACATCTGCCCCCACGGGCGGTTCTTACCGACAGACTCCGGACTGGACGTGTCCGACACCGTGTGCACTTCTACCCGATGCTTAGAGTCCACAGACCGCTGCAGCGGCTGCAAGCTGGAGGCCATTGCCAGAGCCGTGTGGTGTGTGGAGGCAAGTTTATTCCCTGTTAGGTGGTGGTGATCTATGTTTAAAGGATCCCTCATAGAGTTCATCGGTACCAGAGCACACAACTGGCTGTCAACGGCAGATTAAGTCCGGTTTAGTACAGAAAGGTTCAACGAAAAGTCCGACTGCGCGCTGTGTTCAGCTCTCCAAAAAACGCACGGCTACGCGGTTCCTCCTGCGCGAGAGAGTGAGATGAGCCCCTCTTTCTGTACAAACTGAAAAAAATGCTTTAAAATAGGCCATTGAGCGTTGCCATAGCACCGGCGGTAAACAGCGGCTCTCTCGGCAGACTATCAGAGTGACAAGGACAGGTAGGTGATATTAGATCCAGAGGCATACACACACTACACCGCGCTCTGTTCATTTCAGCTGTTGCTTGCTCGCTGCATATCCAACTGCGCCTCTCTCCAGTCCTCCACGTCACCGTGTAGCGCCCGCCCATATTCTCTCTGACAGGCACATGCATGTGGATATGACGGTGTGTCCAACCAACCGGAGCTTGCAAAAAAAACGCGATATGTCTACCAATGTGTTTATGCTGGGGCCGCCACTTTTTTTCCTCTTCCAAATAAAAGCATATAAAGAGGGATGGGACGCGCGGCGCACCCGCGGCGCTGCCGCGCAGCAGCCCAGGACCAAATAAAAATGAAAATAACAAGTTTGGCCTCATTTTATGAGATGGGTCCAGTGGCCCAGGAAAACGATGCAGTTCTATTGATACCCAAGCTGAGCCGTTTGCTCGCAGGCTCTGTCACTACAGTTTACTCAGGGACTCGGTGTGGATAAAGCGAGTCACTCAGAGGATTGTATTGAAAGCAGAAAGACACAAAATGCACACTGAATATCAAACACAGCGAGACCACTGGAGCACAATGATCCTGTAAGAGGACACGCGATTGAAGGTGGAAAAATGCAGCTTCAAAGGGAGGCATGTGGTCGCTTGTTCCAATCCTGCCTGTGCGCACGGAACAGCGGAGACCCGCTACCTGCACAGCATTTTAAATCTCAGCGCGCGCGTGCATACGCGCTGCAGGGGATGCCCAGTTTTAGGAACCACGCACTAATTCATTCTGTATAAACAAACAACCCCAGCCAGTTCAAATTCATGCATTTTCTACCAGTGCCCCACCTTCATACACGAGGAGGCGACTATCGCAGTGTAGAAATGTGGCCAGACGCACACGGATGATCCACACAGGCAAAGCATTGTTGCTCATTAGTTGCCAAATGGGGCAAGACGTCTTGATCTCCCCAGAGTTAAGGTTCAAACAGCCATTAAATCACAGTTTACTACGCAGATCCAGATTGTTGTTACTCTATCTGGGCACATTGAGGAATGGCCATTAATGAGTTTGTAGGGAAACGTATCCAATCAAACTAATACTACTTAGGTTTTCAGGCCGGGAGTCTGGGAATAGAGTCAGCTGGGAAACAGGACAGAAGAGAAGCGCACTTTTATGGAGACTGGTTATGGATGAAAACAAATAGCAGTGCGACCGAACACGTTGACGAGTCTGCAGTTATTTCTTTTGGTAATTTTCTAGTCTATAGCGCAGCTGTATCATCATCATCGTCGTCATCACTATAATCATCATGGAATAACGCACTTCCCCTCCCACGTGGCCAGGCGGACGCCCATTCAGCCAGCACATTTGGACTTGGCGCAGTTGAGAAGTTACTGGGCTAATCCCGTGAAAGCCCCTGATATATAAATACCAGCAGACCATAGACTGAATGCCACACACACACACACATATATATACACACACACGGGGAGGGAAGATACTTTATCAAAACTATGGAGCCAGTCCTCTCTCAAACAGAGTAATAAAACCTTGTTTGGATGGTCGCTGAGTGATCCAGGGAAGTTACAGTCATTAATGCCTTCCAGACACGCACTCACACATACTTACAATTAAGAAAAATATAGTTAGACGGTGTCTTAATAATATTAATAATTGTTATTATAACGAGCTTTTAAATGCAATCTGAAAAACACTGGGAAAGACGTGTTTGAGATAACGTTAAATAAATAATATCCTCTTTTTTATGCCGCGCACTGAAAGGTCCGCTGCTCCTTTATTTTCCTCCAGACGCATAGTAATACTAAACTTGAAGTGGATTATCGGTTTCCTCTTAATTTCTTCCTTCTGAATGCTTTATCTCTCTTCTGCGGATTACTGCGCGCAATAGGCCTCCGCCATAGAGGGCCATTAATTAGCAATTCAGTCAATAGAGGGGGAGACGACAAGGCTTTTTACATAGGATTAGGGAGACATCAGATTCCTCCATTAGTATATTCCTCGTCACGAATGGGCTTTCATTATACATTTTGTTTTCCCCGGAGTCACACTAACAAGCGCTGCATATATCACAGCAAAAAGTGTCCGTGCTCCTATATTTGAAAGCATCATTCGGAGCGACCCCCCAAGTTTTTTTTGTTTTATTATCCGTAATCAATAATCTATCATAATTTGCAACCACGAAGCAACGAAGAGCCTTCGGTGTGTCACTACAGCCCCATCAGTGTCAGCTCATTGAGAAATTGGTTATTCGTTAAAGACCCTAACAAGAGCTGATGCTATTTCCCTCCTCAGTGGAGAATAATTAATCCCAGACTATCGTGAAGGATCCCGTGTTTTATTCAGGCTGTGGTCGGAGAAGCACCATTTACGCGCATAAAACGAGGTTTTAATGGCAGAAACTGCTCTGAAATATTATATCAATCAGCCTCACGACCGTTTATGTATGTCCGTCCATTTAATTACATCACGTAGCACCTCTGCAGAACTGTCATTATCATCATCATCATCATCATCAAACACCGAGCCCCCAAGCGTCACTGAAGCTAAAGAGCCCCATCAGTCCACCAGGTGTCCCTCTAAGACAGCAGACAACCTGGATTCAGAGCCCACGTCTCCACATTGATGAGCAGAGGGGCCCGAATCTCAGGGACTGTCAAACACTTAATAAAAATAAAATAATCACATAATCACACTGCGCTTTCTTATTTTCACTTTTCTAAGGGCGGGGTAAAATTAAGAGAGCGTATTGCTGTGTTTATTTCCAGGTAGAAATCAGTATTATTTTGTCTTTAGTTGAAGATATGGAGCATGTTTTAAGACAGGTCATTTATTGTACACACTGTCTTGCTTTTACTTTGATATGCTGACAATTCCTTCCGGAAAATAATTCAAGACTTTACTGAAATGAATAATGTGAAATGTGAAAACACGTGTAAAATATATTCAGAGCTCGTGTAACAGAAATGACATTTCTTGTAAATATATTGTATGTAAAAATGCCTATATATATAAATCCGTTTGGGTTATTATTGCTGGAAAAAGCGCATCATGATGATCCATATTGGTCAGATACTCACCTATTTGCGCGCAGGTGGTGGCCAGTTTGCGGCAGTGAGAGTCCATCGTGGCAATTTGAGAAAACCGCTTCTGTAAAAGCACAAAAAACACAATCGACAAAGCTAGAAATGAACCTAAGAATGTGTTTCGTGAGTCAGCCTAAGATAAAAAGGTGGTGTTTAGAAATATTATACTGTGATGAAAGAAGCATCGACGTTTCACGCATTGAGCGCGCGCCTCACCTGGAACCACACAGATGAAGCGAATAAATCAAATACACAGGTCCAACGTGTTCTGTCTCACTTTAACCTGTTTGTTCCTTCACCTGTGTCAGCGGTGGAATTATTTACGATTTAACTTCACAGCTGGGACAGAGATTACATCTGCATTTTAGTAAAGGAAGGTTATTTGCTTTGGATTCAAACAATCAGAGATGATGGCGTTTTACTCGTTTCCAGTGGAATTTGCGGTTAGACGGGTTTTTCCTCCATTGTCCCCTCCGTTTTTGCGTGAGCTGGGTCTTGTGTTTTGGTGCAGCCTGCAGTGATTCCGTAGTAAAATCACGGGATTAGAGTCTGATTGAGATGTCTGTCGGTGGGATATTACAAAATTCATTATCGCAGCCCTCATACTACCTCGATATGAAGTTACACAGATGGGGTTTTATTAGTCCAGGCTCACACTGTTTGCTTATGATAATTCAAGTCGGGGGGAATTTGCATGCAGTCATGCTGTTAACCATTTTCCTCAGTTCTTCTCTTCACCTGCTCTACATCATATGCGAGTCTTTTTTGTTGTTGCTTGAATTCATAATATGCAGATATTGCAGGTTAAGTTCGACACGGTGCACAACCTTTCTTCTTGTCGCTCCTCTAGATGCTCAATGCAGGAATGAAATAGTGGGGTCAGGATGTGGGGTGGAAGGTTAGTGCGTGCGGCTCCATGTTATCTAATCAGCCAGATTTAATGAGGGCTGCCTCGAATATTTCAGCCCGCCTGGCTGAATTCCCACCATACTGTATTTTATCCCAGTGTATGAACAGAAACACGGCTTCAACGCCGAATGATTCATTTCTATCTTTTCCCCCATTTTTAAAATCTATTGCGTTGGAGAAGAAATACAAAGACAAATACCAGTTTCCTTTAAGTGAAATAATTGGCAAGCAACAACCAATAATAAATGGATTAAATATTATTTAAATTAAATATATATTAAATGTTTAATCAAACGAAATGGGATAAATTATGGGCCTCTGCGTTTTAATAGCATAATAAATATTTTAAAATATATAGAATCATTATTATAATTATTATTTTCTATTCAGAACTGTAACGGAAGTTCAGTTCAGTATTTAACAGGTTTTCAATCAAATGCCCAGCTGTAGTCTGAGTACATACATCTGCACTAGTATTACCTGCACTAGGCCATTCATTGTCACTCCACAGACTCTGAACTCTCAGCACCAACAGTGAGTGGCACCAGGCCCAGCGCAGACAGAAAGCTGGCATCACTTTTAAAATAACACAGCAGAGCATGAGACTGCTGCCTTTACCGGGAGGAGTCCAGAACCTCCACCATATGGTCCCGGACTCATTAACGTCGCCGCTTCTCTCCGTATTGCGAAGAGACGCAGAGGAGGGTGAAACACATCTGACCTCACCTCATTTGAAATTAGTTTAACTTTTGTTTGCTGTGTGTAAACGTTATTTTGGAAGCCGTGGTACTTTATGGTCAAAGAAGCAGGAATCGGTCTCAATGCGTAAATGAGGTAATAAAAGAATTCGTACAGTCATCGCCAACCTGAGCACGGCACAGTCTGCCCCCCCCCCCACACTCCATCACCGCTAACGATACATCATTATCATCCGCCGACCTGTGCGGCGAACTCTGCCCTCACATCACTTCATGCTCCTTCACGTTGCGGCCGCGGCTTTGAAATTCACGTCACCGACGCAGCGAAGAGGCGCACAGCTCGAGGTGGAACGAATTCCTTCACTTGTATTAACTCACATCTCGGCGCTTTTTAAATAAGGTGTCTCTGCTCCTTCGCTCTACTTACCAGTTGGAGACACCGGTGGGCTTTGCTTTTCCCAGCCGTCAGCGTTTCGTTCTGTGGCGAAGGGATAAAATCCACCGTCCAGCCTCAGCCAGACGCCGCTACTTGTGTTTACAGCGCAAATTCAGTCAAACTTCGAGCTCCCGCGACGCTCAACTTTCTGTCCGGATATGTGAGCGTTGCGTGAACGTGGCTCCCCGCAATGATATCCAAAAAGAGAGAGAGAGAGACGGAGAGGCGCAGAGCCACCTTTAGGTTTGTTTCATGTATGCGCATAAATAACCATGTGTTTACAGCGCGAGGAGAAACAGCGAAGGAGGTGCTTTCATCCGAGTCTCCCCTTGGTTCGTCCTCTTCTGCCTTCCTCAACTTTTCCCCCCTTGAAAGACGCTCCAAGAGTGGCGCATTTTTTCCTCCTTCTTTTGAGCTCGTAGAGGGACCCGGCGTGCGCGCGCGCGTACACGTGTTTGTGGGTTTTTGTGGGGGTGTGTGTCTGTGCGTGTGTGCGCCCGTCCCGTGTCAAGATAAACTTAGAGCCTCTCAACAACAATCAGCACAAAAAAGTCCGAGTGGTATCTTTAAAAAGCGCAGGCATGTTTAAAAAAACAAGCGCTAATACTCCCGTTAGCCCGCCCCGGCGCGTTTACGGTTGCGCTGCGCCATTTGACGTGCAGCCATGCAAAATATATGATGGTTCAATTTGCCTAAACCCAACCTGCAATTTCGAACAAGCAACTTAACTGCTTATTATCTAAACTCTGCGCGCTCAAAATAAACAATAGTCCCAACCACGGATGCATGACTAAATCCACTAACTGGCAGGTAATTGAAATAAAATGCATTTAAAGTCACAGATACTGATTCATATTCCAGTCTGTCTGTTATGCAATCGGTAAAACCAGAGTCCAATTAATACCCAGTTAAGCTGCGCACAACGATCAACCTATTTTTAAAATATATATATATAAAACATAATATTTTGAATACTTAGAGGTGGATGGGAAAACAAAAGAACTATTTAAATGGAGGCATTAGGCTGCTCCGGGGCCAGACAGAAACATATCGCGTTGCAGATTTATGTGCAGATGAAGCGAACAGCTGGCTCGGATGCAAATGTTCTTTATAGATCCGTTTCGTTAGATACAGACTGGTTTTCTGTTCGCATCTTAAGTGATGCGAGCAGACCGGACGTAGGCCTGTGTTGTTCCCCGCGTCTAATCCTTCTTTTACATTTTTAGTCATACTCCCATTAAGTCAGTAATTAATGCGCACATCCACACGGGAATTTCTGGGCAAAAGGGGACACTGAAGCAAAGCGTAAGCATCATCCACCCCCAGAAATTTGGTGAATCACCTAAACACACGATTTCATAAACGATTAATGCAAAACTTTTAGATATAACTCTAGAAAATGACTCATTATGAGAAAGGATGTAGTTTCTAACAGCAGCTTACACAGGGTTTGTTTGAACAAGGCTATCCTGATTTTGAGCACAGACAAACACGTGCTCATCTCCTACAAAGGCCGAGAAGGCCATATTTTATGAATTTCCTCTTTGCGTGAACACACGTGCACACATGCCTCGAGTCAAATGCAAACCAATATGAGCAAAAGAAATAAAATCAGCATATTTACCAACACAGCCCGTTTATTGCCTCAAAATGTGACCCCTGCACTTTAATATTAGATTTTGTGATATGGCACAGGCGCACGCGTAAAAGCCCAAACATGCGCACGGACATAAAACGCGAGTAAATGACCCCAAAGCTTGTGCTGTGGGGGGGTGGGGAGGGGGGGGGGGTCAGCCCCGCCTGCACGGAGAGAAAACGACAGTGAGCGGCATCTGGAGAGGCGCGATGGTTCGGCTATATTCTACAAAGAGGGGGGAAAAATCAGTCAGTCAAGAGCCGCCTCTTTCTCACGCAGAAAGGTGCAGAGGAATGCCTGAAGTTCAGAGAAGGCTGGCGGGTATGAAATCTTTCGCCTCGGGGGCAAACCGGCGGCTTCTTTTCATTTCAAGCGCTTATCGATTCGCCGTTGTCATCTTTGGCGACGCAGAAGGACACTTGAAAGAATTTCTGATGGGGCTGTGATGTGAGAAACAGGGTGACCTGCTCCGCTGACGCGCTCTCCTGATTCTTAACGAGCACATCAGCCCGCCAGCATCCGTACAGTTGGACATTTCAACTTTCCTTCATCCTGCTCACTGACTTCAAGACACTTTTCCTCGCCTTCACGTACATAGAGGAGGCTGCTGAGTCTCCACGTTAAAGAGACACGAACGACTGTCCAGTAATTCAGCCATGTTTAAATGTTTCTTTATTTAAAATGTAGGAAATGATCATTTGTCTTAAACTTAAACCATGTGGTTTACTGGTCCTAATATTTTACTGAGACTAAAAGGCAAACCTCAGACCAAGAACAGGTTGTGCACATACAGAACATATTTCCACATAAAACCCACATTTGGATCTGTGAAGTCTGACAGGCACATGCTTATTTAAAAAGGGTACGTACACATGTTAATAAAGTTGGAACAGTAATCGAATCTGACATGCGCACACTGCAAAATATTTCAGAGGAGAGCCCTGTGTAATTTGTTCTGTGGTATCTATTCTATCCAAAATTTCACTGTGACACAAACGTCTTAGTGTTATTGTGAAATTAAACCCCCGTAATTTGTAGGGAAACAGTATTAATGGTTAGTTATGAAAAATGTGTTTTCCCATCTCTGTAGTCTTTGCATCCTACTCATGCCATGAGGAATCAATTAAACGACTCCCAAATCAGACAGAAACAAAAATCTATTTAAAGGAGCTTGTCTCAGCTTTCTCTCCTGGCCTCACACCACGACGTTTGAATCGATTCCATATACTGTCATTAAAAATGAAATTAAACCTTTTTTTCCTACAGCATTCAATGAAATATATGACTCTTGCTGCTTTACAATGACATCTTTCTGTTACACTGGGAAGCTTGAGTAATACAGATGTGAAGTGGTCCCATGATTCAGGGTGATCTTTGCCTGAGAAACCAACATTTTTTTTTCTCTTCAGTTTCAGCCTCAAACCACATGTGATTGTCGCCTACTGTTTAGTCTGGCCAACACTTCGTGGCCATGTAATAAAATTTGCAGTCAAACCGTTGTTTCCAAAGCCACAAATCTTTAAACAAATCAGTTTATGTACTGCTAATATGTTAGAAATAAAGTAATGACTGGGAATTTAGTTTGATTTTGCTGTGCGACTTCTTTGTGATTGAAGAAAGGATGAAGAGGAGAAGTTAGGAGATAAAAAAGGACGAAGAAGACAAAACATTAGAGACAGAAATATCCTGTGTGTATTTCCATTTGTCAAGTATCACTCCAGAAACGTTATTAGTGAAAAAGCTGCCTGTAAATTAACCAAATTAAAAGGGTGGCTCTTTGATAGCTCTTGAGCTTGTTGAGCGGCTTTATGCCTGATCCTTACTATTCCAGCTCTGTCACAGTACCAAAGGGAGACGAGCTACACCAATGCTAAGCACTCCAACTCAGCAACATGGCTTGTGGTTTAGAGCGCAGTACGCAAGGCCAGTAAATGACTTGCATGTTAGGCTACCCTCACTTCTCCCGACATGCCCAGCTAACATGGTGTATACTTAAAAAGTACTCAGCTCTTCGTCTTTGTCTTCTTCTGTAATTATCCTATCCTCAGCTTCCAAAGAAAATGCTTAGCTGATGTCATTGTGGTTTTGGCCCCCCAACTGGTCTAATATTAATCCCATGCATGCAGGCAACTTCAAATAAATAGGGATTACTTTGAATTAAACTCTGGTCCATGTTTTTATGTGAACACATTAATTCCTGTCATTGCTGGTCAGTCAGACAAGCCTGTATCCATTTGTCTTGACTTTGGACATGACATGACTTTGGTCAGGCATGATTAAAAATGTCCCTGAGATTAGGACAGGATTCATTACGTTGACAACCGCAGACAGGCAGCACAGCAGTGCTTTTATGGCATGTGGTTGATCTCAGGCAAAGTAATAGCTGGTGCATGCATAAACACATGCGGCCTCAGCCTTAATCACAGGTGCGAGTGGGCCAATAAATTGCTCAAGCAGGTCTCTGATCAATTACATGAAAAATCAATGGGAAGCTGCCACTAACCTGCCTAAGGGGAAATCGCCCAAGAATGAAATTGGTGTGATAAAATGACTATGATGCCTCCCACCCCGTCAATAACATGTAAAACAGTTCAGCTACATGCTAACTCTCCTGTCAGCAGACCTGAAGTAGACCCAAAGGTCAGAACTGGAATCAGCTTAGTCCTAATTGGTCTACTGTGGCAGAGAGGGCATAAGGAGAGGGATCAGGCTGGAGAGATATAGAGGCGGATTTCACACTGTTGAGAGCATGGATGAAATGCATTTGTAAGAATGTACTGTCTGTAAAAATAGAGATAGTGCTGACTGTGTTGTCACAAAAGTGAAATACCCAAAGAGAAAAGCTAAAAGCAAGGCTGCATTAGGTGCAACAATCCTTGAGCTAAAAGCTACTGTACAAAGTTGAGCGATCACTAAAGTCGTTAGGATTCATCTTCTGGGGACCATTGTTTCAGGGCAATCCCTGTAATAGTTGTTGAAATATTTCAAACTGGCCCAAAGTAGTGGTCCAACTGATTGACAGACTAATATGTAATGTGCAAATGTCTGTAGATATTGTGCTTACACATGCTTTTATATTATATCTTGGGCGATGGGATCACAAATCAACAGTTAAGATACGCCACCTTTCATGCCTGTCGTTATACCAGAGCGCCACCTGTGTTCAGATTTCACCTCCGCTAACAGAAGAAACACTGACATAGTTGGACTGGCACTATGTCAGTAGCACCTAGCCTGCTGTTGGAGAATTGGTGGGAGTGTTGCATGGTTTGGCACAATGTCTCCAAAAAATCACTACGTGTAATACATGTTTGTTAGCGAGGCAGCGCTGGGCATTAATGTTTTTATTGTATTTAGCACTGTCGACATCTATCTGATTGTCCATGACTAATTTTAAAACTAATTATTAAACTCTTGTCTATGGCAGTTATTCTTACATTATCTATACTTTGTTACGCAATAATTTCCCCAAGGGAATTAATAAAGTATATACATTTTCTATTATTATTATTGAAAAAATAATGTTGTGCACTGTCAAAAACAATGTGTTAGCATACTCGGTCAATAAAACTAATTCTAATTCTGAGCCACATTGGCACATGGTCATGGCTGATTTCAGGAATCCGATGTGATCATGTTCTGAATCTCGACTTGCTGATCAGCCTATTGTGTAAATAACAAAGCAACTCTAAGTAAGGCTGTGAAGTTGAAGATGTTTCCCTGGTTTGAAAAATAAAGCAGCCAATCTGGGATTTTTATAGGTCGATTTAGGGATGGAGTTAACGAATCATCTAGTCAGATTCAGAATATCCAAATAATGTGATGAGATTAGTTAGGGCTTGCTGGTTCTTAGTTAGTTAGCACAGCAAACTGCATTCATACCAACAAAAACATGAATTTAATATCAGGCTAAAGCTAAACAGCATTCGGGGCTTTTTATCGTTGCAGTGTGGAATAAATAATATATATAAGTGACTTAATAAGTATAAAGGAAAAAAGCAGCAAAGAGAGGAAAGATATAACAAATGTAAGAGAAGCTTGAAGGAGAAATTAAAGCAAAACTAGAACCTCAATTATGTAAAGACAACTAAAAATGATCAAAATGCAGTTAAATAAAGCACCTTCAAAGAGTAGATAAAGGATGACAGAGATACAAGATATGAAAACAGAAAGAAAAATGAAAAGAGGGAGGGTGGGAGGAGAATCCGACACGGCTAATCTGAAATCAGGATGCTAGTCCCATGTCATGTGTTCTGATTAGTTCCAGTGTTTCATGCTCGTCTTCGCTTTTCATGGAGCCACACTGCCTGACTGCACTGTACATCCCACAGTGTTTTACCACAACACAAAGACCAACCCCCTGCAATCAGTGCCTTAAAGATGACACAGGGTCAACATCCACTCACACTGCGCGGGTCTGCCAGCATGTATACCTGCGTCACGTCCGTTTAAAAGCAGCATAGGTTGTAACTGTAGCTGATATCAAGCAGAGGTGGGTGGCGTGACCAAAAATTGTACTCAAGTAGGAGTAACGTTACTTCTAAATAATATTACTCAAGTAGAAGTTAAAAGTAGTCATCCAAAAAAATACTCAAGTAGGAGTGAAAAGGTACTTGGTGAAACGATATTTAAGTAGGGAGTAACTGTTTGATCGTAATGTCTGATTTATTTACAAATGATGTAATCAGACAGACAAAGCTATAAAATCATGTGCAAATTCTAGAATCCAAATAATAAAAATAAACAAAGAGTAAAAATAAATATACAAAATAACAAATGACAGCTCAAGAAACACTAATGTCAAACACCCACAGTACAGATGACATCTCTCTATTAAAATAAATGGTAAGAATTAAATAAATAAAAGTAACCAGTAGTGTTGTCTCATGTAGCACAGTAAGATTAGCATTTATTCTTTACAACAAGTAAAAAGCATGGTGCAGTCAAACTAGTCTTTTCATTAAATTCCTTTCAAAAACATACTAAAGTAAATGTAATGGAGTAAATGTAACTTGATACGACCCACCTCTGACTTTAAGTAACTAGGTTACAGCTGATAATCTTTGGGAGACTGTGTTGACTGATTTCACATTTAGACCTCACCTACTCTTTGGCCTTTTACTTCAAATCACCACTTCAGATTCACTAATCTGTTAACGGGGCAACATCACAGAAAAGGTGATGTAGGGAGGTGGGCGAGGTGTGTATACTCATAACTCTTCATGCTGGATGCATGATTTGCTATGAGACTAAGTGTGTGTGTGTTTGCAGGGGTTTGTGTGAGTGGGGTGGAAGAGAGAAAGAAAGTGAGACTGTGTGTGTGTGTGTGTGTGTGGGAGGAGGGTGAGGTGGGGGTGTCTAATCCAGTCCCACTGTGAAACTGTTGACATTTGTGCTTTTTTTCCCTTCATTATGTGACTGGGGCTGTTTTGCGCTGGATTAGCTACAAATCTCCCATGCAGCACATTCAGCATGCGACTAGTAGTTTAACTTCATTAATAATGGATGAAGAAATTGTAATCCAGGAGTAAGAGAGCATGTAAGAGCACCGTACACACAGAGAGACAGACCGGGAAAGAGTGCGCCCTAGCATCTATGTTTTTTTCCTGTGATGGTGATAACATTACCTATTATTGCTACCAACACGTAATATTGCATCAGTGCCTTTCTCTCGGGTTGTAAATTCCCTGGAACCCACAAAGGGTGTGTAATCGAATACATGGAGGGGCGAATAAAAGGGGGGAGACTTTGGAAGTCTCAGCGGTGCATATGCTAGTATCTGCCATTGATTGTGTTTACTCAAGCTTCTCATTGCAGACTATTATGGAAGACCAGGGGACACACCCTGGCCTAACAGCAGGATAAGGAAGATTAAAGGCATTCATATTCACAATTTCTCACTCCACAGCCAGCTTTGATTTCTGTAAACACAAAGCTGATATGTCCTGAGCAAAACAAGAAGCAGTCAACTGCCAACACCTGTTGCGAAAATATGATGGACAAGTTGGAATATTTTCAGATATGTGACAAAATTATGCATTTTCTTTACAGTACTGCTCTGGATGGCAGCCTCATAACAATCTGTGCAGGCCTGCCACAGATACCATAATAACCTTGTCATTTAATTAAACCTTAAGAATAGGTCACCCTTCAATTGTCAAATTCTGTTGTATTTACTTCTTTTCATTAAAGAAAACAAGAAGAAAATATCTGATTTAGTATTAATTGTTTAAGCATGCAAAATGAAACAGTAGCAAACAGATGAAGGAAGACCCAGGCTGACAGAGGGACACGTCCCATCAGGAGTTGTAGCTAATATTCATGCAGAGGCTATTAACCATTTGACCTCTGGTTGTTAGAGAGAGGGTCGTAATCCTTGTGAGTCTACCACCGCTAGTTTTGTAAATTATCTGACATTCAGCTGTAGTGGAATTATACAAGTCAAAGAAAGATAAAAGGGAAAGGGAATAAAAGGGGAAAGAGCGAGACTTTGATCTTTGCTGCTACTCCTTCGCAGGCAGATGGCCAATGAAAGCCTCCGTAACAGTCTGGGGATGATGTTGGTTGTGGCTCATTCTCTTCTCTTCTGTTCTGATAGCTGATGGGACCTGAAGCCATTAAAATCAACCATCCTTCATCTACTTTTACCATAGGCATTTCTTAGCTTCTTAACAATAACAACCAGCGTTTCCACGGTGTCTAAAGTAGAACCCTCTACCAGAGGCAGTCGTGCTGTGTTCACTCCACGGATTATGGAACATACACATATCTAAGCAAAGATGGCAGCCTTCTTGTTAAGATGCATTTAATGATGGATGTGCTATTACAAGCTTACAGCAAAACTCTGCAGTATTACAGTAACCAGATCAGAGAGTGCATCCTGACAAATGAGGTCTAAAATCACTCGCTGTGATAGGTGAGTATAAGTGCAATGCCTCAGTTGTCTAAACAAAACAACCCATTGTAGGCACTGACATCTACTGTGGTATTTTCCAATTCTTTGGAATACTGGTATGTATTCACTGACCTTTTTTATAAATAATAAAAGCAAACAAACATGATATAAGCATGTGCTAGGACAAGGAATAACTTCTTTTAACTTCTTTCTCAATGCTTTAGCATGATTATTTCACGTGGGACATAATTCACAATATTCAATTTCACCAGGTAACTACCAGTCTGTATGCAAGATCAAAAATATGTAAGTACAAACATAAACTGAACTAGAAATTAAAATACATTACTCGTGATATCCACAATACAAAATTGGTGCCTTTTCATGTGGCGAGAAAAACAACAACAGATCAGCAACTCAAACCTCTCCAATGGCACAGCTGGCACAGTAGCAGGAATAATAACCGAGCGGTTTGTAAGAGCCACCTGTTTATGAACCTACTGTTCCAGTTGTACAGAATTCTTGTTTGTTCTTGCCAGTCGAAGAAAAAAATTAAAAAGAGCTGGATCGCCCCAGGAACACTTCCTGTGAAATCACAACGCAGGGGATTTCAAAACAAGACAACTACTCAAAGCTTTTGCCTACTATTATTTCAAGATCAAAGTCACACTATAATTTCGAAAGATGAACCGTTTTGATCCCGGAGGGCAAATTTGGGAACGTGTGAGATGAGATAACGTTTTGATGATCATGAGGAGAAATTACTGTAGTGTATTTATATTCTATATATCATCATTTAGACTCTTAAACAAACAATACTCAGAATAAGAACAAGAACGAGAGTTTAGCTTTAAATGAACTGACAGTTGAAAAAGCAAATGTATTTCCCTACTTTACTTTGCAGACGCTTTTATCCAAAGCGACTTACAAGGAGCTAGCGCTGGGTGTCTGGCTCAGGGACACACCTGGTAGGGGATGGATTAGGAGTCAGACAGGGTTTGAACCCACAACCTTCTGCATCCCAGTCTGACGCTTAACCCATTGAGCTACCAGACCTCATACTTCCAAGTTGAAACATCTTTTTAACTGTTTGTTTGAGGATGACACCACCTCGATAGTTACACACACACACACACACATAAACACAAACGCACTCATACTAGTGTTGATGTGAAGAAGTCTGCCAAAGTTGACCATGGATTGAAACAAGCTTTTAACTGTGTTAATTGTGTAAAAGTTTACACATGCTATCATGCAGATGCGGTGTAAATACCATGTTAGCAATGTGCCCAGCTGAGTTGGACTTTGGAAGAGATACCCTACCAACATTGTCCTCGGTTTTGGTTGAATGGTATCAACACAAGAAATGTCTTGTTCTTGTTGCTTCTTGAGACCTGGTAAAATGGTGAAATGTCAGCTACAACAGGCTTCTGACAATGTACGGGGATAAACGAAGACCTCAACATGTAATTAAAATGATTGTTTTTATAAATAAGTTAAAACAAAATCTTAAGGTGATCACAGTTTGTTTTATCTTTTGGAAGACTGTTTCTAACTTAGTCAAAGATCAGTTTCATATCAGTATCACATCACTCCTGAACACTCACTGCCTAAATGATACTGTATGTTCTCTCCTAATTGTTTTCCCTTTATAGCCCTCCATTTCAAACAAGTTTACTTAATATCTGAGAACTGCCAAGATTACACATTGTTGTCCAATGAGCAGCTACTGGGCTGGTTGTGGGTTTAGCACTTTGCCCAAGGGCACAGCAGCTGTTGTTGTTGAGGTAGCGCTGATCACGTTTACTGTCCCAGCAGCGAGCATCCAGTCACAACCGCCCTTGTGTAACCGTCAGATCATGTAATTAGCTGCAGCCTGCCAGAGGAGCAGGGAATACCAGGCGGACAGCTTTGATGTGTGAGGTGCCACATTTCTACAAATAAATGCTTAATGGAGCTAAGCTTTGGTGATGTCATAGTTCATTGTACCGGCAGTTGCCAGACTCATAAATAATGCTTAAGATTGTTTCCAAGTACGTCTTTTGACTGACACGTCAGTTTTGCTTCAGGCTGGTGCTGCTGACCCCTGGCATGCTGTGAATGTCACACAACAGTTTCCATTGTGATGACACACAAAACGTAAAAGATGACTTTCATGGCTAAATGAGTTTTCCAATGTAAATAAAGATTCATACAAAAGTTAATACAAAATTAGATGTGTAGCAATGTGTCACTGTCAAACACTTTTAATAGTTTATAGTTTTAAATAGATGCTCAGTTATAAATCTGGGGAAATCAAATTTTGTTCCAACAAAGACAGCAGATTCACACAACAACTGGTGTTAGAGTAATGAGAAAAATGCCAGCGCGGCCTAACTCCTCACAGATGGATACACTACGTTTTCAATTCAAGAACCTAATCTATCAACTAGCAGTGGAGAATTACTTCTATGGATTTTGTATTAGTTTAGTACTCAAATTAAAAACAACTCACCACAAATTATGACAAATAAAAGGTCCCAGAACTGGGACAAAATGTCCAGCCAATCACGGTTTAAGGGTGACCGTGGTTTCTGACACCCCCCCCCCCTTTTTTTTCTCTCTGTGCCAGACAAATGTGTTATGACTGTAATTACATCTTCAGGATGTAATTATGGCTGCAACTGACAATAATTGTCATTTAGGACTAATCTGTTGACTATGTTTTTATTTAGTAAGGACTCTACATGATAGAAAAATCACACTTTGCATCACAGTTCCCAGAGTGATGCCTACAAAAATAATTGCAAAATATTTAATTTCCTTCAAAACTGACGGAAAAAAAACTTTCACTGCTAGGTTTGACAGTATATTAAGTTTAGGTTAGGATATTACCACACCAGCGCCTTGCTAAAGAACACATAAGCTGTCTCTGGGATCAAACCTCTGATTCTGTGACCGTCTATCATCCATCCTGCCACTCCCAACTTTATTCCCACTTTTCCCGCTGCAGCCTTTCTCCTATGTACCTCCAGAAAAAAGTCAAAATGAGCACCAGAAACTAGATGCCTCTATCTCGTGTCTTTCAAGTCTAACACCCAAAGAGCAGCCTTCTATAATAATTCACATCCGAGTAATAACCTTGTCACGTCAGGGACGTTTCCGTGGCAGATGCCTCTTCATGATACAAGTGATAATGCTGAGTTCAAAGTTACATCTGGTTCCCCCTGACTGCGAGGAAAGCAAGCCTGCTGACACTGAAGCTAGCCTAAGCTGCCGCTGGATAGCTTGTGCTTTCCGTGTCTTTTAGGGGCTGCGATGCATGCGATGCGTCAGCCAAGGCCACATGAGCCCTGGAGCATTTCCCACCCTCTCTAATGTTTCAATTAATTGCAGGGCTGTCACGAACGGTGTTCGGCTAACAGGAAACACATTGGATTTGATGTGAAATCCTCGATTGTTGATAGATGTAATTAAAAGCGTTAAATCTCATTCCAAATTGTTTCACCACTGCACCCCTCTCACTGTGCCTAACAGGTTTCTCTAAGTGTCATACAGAGTTCAAGGTATTAAAGTTTTGGATAGTGACATAGTTCTGCCAGCGTGAAGCAAAATCTCAAAATGCCTGATGTTTAGTTCCAACTATAGGTGAAAGATTTACAAAATGTTCTGGGCAACTGCACAGTAGCCAGCGAGAGCCCAACGTGTTGCTCAAACGCACAATAGGGTTGTGGCGTTGTCAGTCAGTTCTCCCATCCACCTTTTATTAAGAAAGCTGGCAGGTTCAGGCTGCGGTGACCTTTGAGTAACAACAAAGCTTCTCTAACCTTCAGGCTAGTTCTGTATTGGAATATATGTGTAATGAAAAAGGGATGAGATAGTTTATTATTTGGAAACAAAATGTCTGAGCAGGGTGAAAGAAAAGCAAGCATGGGAGTGGAACCAAAGCCTTCATTATATGACTGATAATGCCTGATGTGATGGATCACGCAAACACTGCATCCCCAGTGGTGCTCATGACTTCATTTTGCATGTCTAGTGGGACATACATCTACTCCAAGTAATTTTATAGTGTTCTCTCCTTGCTTTCACCTCATATTCTCACGTTACCCTAATAAATATGGCACAAGCAAAATTTGATTATGAAAATTAATCAGAGTGCAGTTGGATCTCATTGAATTTTTGTGAGTCAGCCATGGAAGACCCATTGAACTTGCTTTCTATCCCAAAAGGGCTATCTGAAATTCATAGTCAATAATATATTAAGTGTGTTAGGTCAAACACAGAGAGGTTCTGCGGCTGATAAATAGGACCTGAGAGGTTTCTGAGGAAAAGCATTGTGCTGTATGAAACCTCTAAAGTGCATGAAAAGTGCAGACGTTTAAAATAGAATATTTTGTGCATCTATACATGAATTGTGTGGGTCTTACTGATTGAAGGCGTGACCTTGCATCTCCTTTCTTATTGGCAGACACATGGAAATACCTTAAAGTACTTTGTACAATTGCTATTTAAGTCTAACATGTGCTTTTGTCAAAACTAAGCAGTAGAAGCAACAGAAACTGCGGAATGATTTTTCTGATTTTGACTGGTTACTCATTTATTGTAATTTGTTTTAATGCAAATAAACAAAGTGTTTAATAATAATATTACTGTCTGGTAAAGAAAAATGTACATTTTTTTCTTGGCAGTGAGCAGGTGAAACAGATCTCAGATTGGTTCATTACAATATCTTCAGAGGCCTGAGGAGATAAAAAGGAAAGATAAGAGAAATCCTTCAGTAATCCTGTTTTTGTTACAGAAATTTCTTTCCTCTTTCTTGTTAATCATTTTGTGACCCCTGAGCTTTATTGTGTGACATCTTGGAGGTGTCTTGACCCCAAAGCTGTACAGACACTTCAGAGTGATGGCAGAAATAATGGTAGTACCACTGCTAGCACAGATTTTTAGGTTGATTACATTATAACCATAGTATTGTTGCTATTATTATGAATATAGTATAGAATCACATTTTGACTTGTTGTATTGGCTGTAAACCACCTTAAATCAAATTAACCTTAAATACAAATTTCTGCCATATCACATAAATAATACTGCAACAACTTTGCACAAAACTACTTATGAAAAAGCCAAAATTGACAGTTTTTCGAAGACTACTCCATGTTTGCCAAAAACATAAAATGTTTACAGACTGGATTTGCTGCCATTGAATGGTGAGCTTCAGATAATGATTGATTGATATTTTCCATTGGCCAGTGAGACATGAATTCAGCAGAGGTTGACAGGTTGTAGGTCCATGATCCTCGCAAAGAGAACTGCAGATCCTCGAGTATGTTGAAGGCTTGGCCCTTGCAGACCAACTGAGTCTTAACCCCTTCTACAGCACTCTTGGTTATAACACAGAGCATTCTGATCACTGGACCTGAAGGGCAGTTCAAATACCATGAGGTCATCTGGGGCCCATATTAACAGAACCAAGGCTTTGTCACCAATCCCACTCAACTTCAAGGATCTTTAGGGGAAACAAATCGATCAACTCCTGACTCCATAACTGCTCTACAGCCACAGAAAAAAACACCATAAAGACATTTGTTTCTGTGTAGCTCAGCACTCAGCCCCACCTGTTACTCAAAGAAAGTGCCAAAATAAAAAGCTCTTTTACCTACTGACACTTAATTAGTCCAGCATGTAAACTACAGAAATATACTGAACAGTGGCAGGCTGTGCATTTTCCATCTAGGCCTTCAGAGCTATCTGCAGCTATGTTCTAAACATATCCTAAGCATCACAATAAGTCTACATGTTATTGTCATTTTACTTAACTAATCCATATTTACAGCGAAATTTTGATATGGAACTTTCATCAATTGGAAAAAGTGATTTAACACAAGGCTGAATACCTGGACATAAACACGATATGTGATATCAACAACATACGGCTATTATCAGAAAAACAGGATTCTCCATCAAAAACCAGTCACATTTACTGATGCGCAACAAGCAGACCAAATATTATAATTCGAAATAACACATTCAGGAATCAATTCAGGCGCAGCTATAGCTACGACAAGCCAAAACATCTGATCAGACATGACAGTCACAGCCATCTGAATATTATGTAGACCAGCAGAAACAGTCTAAAACAGCAAAATCTATATCTGGAAAAGTCAGATAAACTTCCATTAAACTTACCAAAGGTGCTGATCATAACAAAGTCCATCCTCTTGTTACGTTTACGTAAAACTCACGTTACGTACTTAACTTCAGCTAGCTTAACGTCAGTTAGCTTAACGTCAGTTAGCTTAACTTCAGTTAGCTTAACGTCAGGTAGCATACTGACCGGCAGGTCACGGTGAAAACTCGTGACGTCAGCAAAGGCCAGTGAAAAAGCCTCGGAGGATCAAAGATCACGCCCAACACGGCAAACTCGTCATCTGATTGGCTAAAAAAAATGACAATCCACAAAACTGTCCCCGTTGACAATGAACGGATGCTTCGCTCATACGACAGCACGAAAGAGAAAATCTGATTGATAAAAGTTGTTGATAAGTGCCGCAACCGAGGAAGAGGTGGCCTGGTAGCTCAATGGGTTAAGCGTCAGACTGGGATGTAGAAGGTCGCAGGTTCGAATCCCGTCTGACTC
>JAUMHF010000002.1:16522598-16537686 GCA_032359275.1 Microctenopoma steveboyesi | reverse complement strand
AGCGCTAGCTCCTTGTAAGTCGCTTTGGATAAAAGCGTCTGCCAAGCAAAGTAAAGTAAAGTAAAGTAAAGTAAAGGAAGAAAGACGTAATGAAATGACGTAGCAGATTGATGAGACATTTGTTAAAATATACAGCATTAATATAAATGTATAATACATCATAAAGACATATTTTCTGACTATCTCCGGGCCAGCAGAGAAGGCTTTGCTGCCACTGACGTTCTGCCACTTAAACTGATTAACCTTTGAACCACACCGGCCACAGCAAAGAGAGATTTAAATAAAGTTAGAAGCTTCCACTAATAATGTCAGAGATTTTTCAGAGCTTTATTATTAAGTCTAATATTAGCAGTTTCAGAAAAAATGGTCAGTGTAGAACTGCGTTCATGACTTATACTGTATCTGCAATATCTTACATGTCTTTCATTGTGATGCCCAGTTGTCTTCTGTGTGTCTTTTCAATAATGTTGGTCATATCTCGCCATAAGTTAAATTACATTGAATTACTAAGAGTAAAATTTTGACACTCTCCTGAAACGAGGTACTTCTATTCGTATCTACTAAAGCCATATAGGAAGACAGCGCAATAAAGGGCAGATAGCTATTGGTGTCTCAGAAGGTCACGGAGGAGGCATTTATACTCTGTCGGCATGCTGTGCACCACCTTTGCTCTCCTGTGACGTTGAATGCTTACTGGTCTCGGACACAAAGCAACTCTGTCCAGGCCACAAAGCAGTAACTCAGAAAGTGAAGCCATCAGCTATGCAGCTCCTAGCACGAACAGTGGAGCGGTGGAATGGGATAGCGGGGTGGAGGAATGAGGGTGCCACCTGTTCACCTCAGCTCAACATCCAACCCAGGGCACTTGAAAGAAGAGAATTGGCATTTCCTTTTAATGCAGAGACATTATGATTAATACTTGTCGCGGAGAACATAATGGTCACAGTGATGGCAGGGGATTAACGTGGATGTTAACCAATAGCAAAGGCTTGAAAACAATTTAAAGTGCTTTCAGGTACTGAACATAAGCTGTTGCACCTGCACAGCAAAATCAGTGTTGTCTAATTTTCTTGATATTGGCAGCAGCAGGGTGCAGCTATCAATTATACACCCACTGACATCTCATCAGCGGTGGTCATACCATTATCACACAAACAACACGGGACTGGTATCACAGACAACTTCTAGAGACTGGCAGCCTGTCTCTGTCTTTCTCTTAGCTTGCACTAGAATATCTGCTGCTGCGTTGACATCTAAAGACAGAGGTGGCAGCAGCACCTTAAATCTACAGCCACACAAGCTGCTCTTTGAGACAAGACACAGCACTTTGAGCTAAAGTTAAATGGAGCCTAACACAATGGACTATGAGGTGGTAGTTATGAGGTGGTTAAGTTACTGGTGAGTAACATTCAAGCAAAAACAATATGATGTTTCTGTGATTGTATGAAGCATCAGCACTTAAAAATCTCACGTCCACTACATCCATTCAAGTTTTACAACTCAACCTCTTTTCACACTCACCACCATTTTCTTCCAGCTCCACACACTCATTCACCCCAAAGCTCCCCTTCAAGCACTTTTACAAGGTGAGAAGTGCCAGATCCTACAACAATTGAAAACACAGCTGGTGCATCAGCTGCAGCCATCCATCATAACTTCGATCAATCACTGTCACCTGGCCCCGCACCAGCCTCATGCCAGTCTCTCTGCCGCACCCTCGGCATGTAGCCCTCAGGAATGCTGGTTAATGAGCGATGGCAAGGGGCATCCAGGCATCTGATTACGAGCCATGTTGGGAAGAAAGGAAAGATGTGTCGTGAGGGTGTGTGAGCTTGTTTACATTTACATCTGCGGTATGTAGCCTCCGCTTTCATCTAGGGGATTGCAAACATTACAAGCAACTTTGCAGAGGAAAGGTCACAGCAACAAGGTGATCCATTAGGGACGTTTCTGACAGGAAGGTGACTGGGATTGTTGTTGACATGTTTGAATATACGCGTCATTGTTCTGAGTTTTTATGTTGGGAACACCTGTCAGTCACACACTGTCTGTCACTGTGCTTTACTTCTGATTTTCTTATACTGATGTTTGACTTGCTAGATCTTGACTAGATTTTGAGGCACGTTTCACTTGGGTTCTAATAGTTCATGGATCCACTGTTCAACTCCAAAGGACGTAACAAACATTGTTGCTTCATTGTTTATTATTGCTCATTTCATGTTTTTTCCATTTGCATGAAATTTGAAAGATAAATAGCAATAAATGCAAAAGTTAAAACAGAGGTTGACTTAATTAATGCATTATTCGTGGGCTGTAATAGTAAACGTCACAATATAACACTGTTAAATAGACTATATATTTGCATTAATTTTTACAGTTATGCTGGAAAGCTTGTAGCTAGAAGCTAAGTTAAAGGTACGGCTTCTCCAACCGGATATGTTGAAGTTAAGACGTCATAAGATTTAGACTTGTAAAGATGTTATATTAGGATTTAACATGTTTATTTGCTGTGCATTAAACTGGTGTATTTGTTGATGCTATGCTTTACCAATATTTATATCTTGGATAGACACTTCAATTCAGCTTGAACATCACGAGATCCGCGTCCTCAGACTAATAAATATCTTTTAAATGGCAGCAAACATCACATCATGCCATGGAAGAGATGGAGATCATACCATTAATCTGTGCTACAAACAGCAACTGTTGAAGGGGGCACCGCAAGGTATTAGGTGTAAATCCTCTTTCCTGAAAATTGTTCACAGTGCAAATGGAAATTCCATCAGAAAATTCAGGTTCATTTATTATTCATCGTCACCCCCTCACTGATGCCTCACTAGAGGTGATGAAAAACGATGGCGGATACGCAAGTATATCATGTGAGACTCTAATATATCGCTATCAAAAGCAGTGAACTGGAAAAGACAGGATTTAATATGGTATCTGGTCCTAAGTCCCTACTAATTCAATAACATTATGCCACCGATTTATTAGGCATCCCATTTCCCATAAACACATCTGCTTGCTGAGTTTGATGCAGGACGGGCTGTAATATGTGAAGTATTTCAGAACTGTTTGTTGGAGATGCTGTGAGAGAAAATGACCTGCATATGCCATAAAAAAAACGTGAAGCCTCAGTTTCTTTCCTTTAATCAAATATAACAAATGAATGTAATAATGAGGGTAAAACCTGAAACTAATACTCTTTAGTCAGTTAATGTAAAATAGATAGTTTATCACATTAAACAGCCTTTCTGACAATGGGACCAGTTTACTGATCCTTTCTGGTTTCTACAAATGGTTATTCCCGTCAATTCAAAGGAAGTTGCAGTTGGCTGGAGAGTGATATGTCAACTCTCAACTGGAAATCGTCTAGTCTAACAAAGGACAGATGTTACATCCTTCCCTTCAATAGTATCTTTTAAAAACCGTAAATCATTTCAGGAAATGCTTCACTTTGTCAGACCTTGATAACATTTTTAAATGTTTTCTTGTTTTGGAATACAGCTGAAGCCAGATTCTGGCAGAGATCGTCAGATCATCTTCATTCACCTATCGGACCAGAACTAAACTCATTACAAAGGAATGTGCTTTGCTCACACACTCTGCAGACTCCGGCTCTCTACAGTGTGTCTCAGTGTCAGGAGGTGCTACCTTTCTGGACCCAGATCAAATGGAAGAGAATTCATGAATCATGATAGATATAGACATAGGTTCCTCTTATCTCTCCGGTTTCTCGTGTTTGCCCTCGCCTGATGTAAAGCTGTAAAGTTTTAAAGGCGACTTAAGAGTTTCTGAGACGCACATGATAGCTGAGAGCCATCGTCTCCTCTGGAACCCATTACAAAATGAATAAAATGCCTCCAGTTTGATTTGTAGTTAGAGGGCAACCCCTCAAATGTCTGTCGGTGGTTCCTGAAAATTTGAAACCTCGGTAGTGAGTGATTGTTTCAATGTAAATGGGGCATGAAAGCTACTCTATAACTTTTCTTTTGAGTCCTGTCATGCTCAATTATAAATCCCACAAGGTTTTCTAGTGGCCATTTTACAGTTTAACAAGAAAAACAGCACTTTTCATTCCTTCAGATATATTTCCTTGCAGAGACAAAATAACAAATAAAACCGGGGTATTGGACAAAATGGGCATAAGATGAGATCCAGTGTCAACATGATATCTGCTTGTTGTGACAGCGGGGCTGCTGCGTTCACAAACACATGACTGAGTTTTGTGGTGAGGTATAACTGAGGCAGACACAGTGTTGACATCTCCAGCTGTCTCCAGGGCTGGAATAAAGATCTGACACCCGCAGTGGTCCAGTGTAGACACCAACTGGGCATAGAGCCAGAGAAAATGTCTTTCACCTCCTCTATCAACACAGCCATTCTGTCCCCATCACAAAAAATGTCCTCTAACGTCTTTTATATCTTTCTATTTTATTTCAATTCTTGTACCTCGCTCTCCTTTATTTTCCCCAAAGCATACCCCTCCTGCTGTAGCCCGAGTTCTCTCAATCCCTCCCTCCCTACTTCCCCTTGTCCTTTGTCCTCCCACTTGCAAATCCTTTCCAGTGCACAACACTGATTTTCTGCCAACTTTTCTTCCCTCCTTGAACATCAGTCTCTGTGGCACAGTAGCTCTTGACTTTTGTGATGACTTCATACTGCCTCTCTTGGCTTGGGTGGCGGTCAACTCAAGCGGAGAATGAGGACTCTTGAGAGTCGCAAGTGCTGTCTGCTACAAGTAGCGTAGGAGATGCAACAGTTGGATATTATTATCAGACATAGCACGTTCAAATGTATATACTGTGTATTTGTTACGTACGCTGTGGATGATGATAGATAGATGTAGATGATGTGTGCAGAGTGCATAACTGTGAAGGGTGCATGAGTTCATTATGCTGTATTGGACTTATGATTCTTTTTGTTTGGAAATGGAAAAAAACCTCACAAACAAACATCAAGAGAATAATGCATTTGATATGATGTTATATAAAATGCTACAAAAAAAGAAAAACATAACTTACAACATTCATTCTAGTGCAACTTGCTGTTCTTGGTGTTATGATTATCTTTCAATGGCTCATTCACAGGGGCAACGTTAATCTCTGTCAAGTTCAAGTTTGGTGATATTTGACATGTGAATCTTCTCCAGGGACCAACAGTAATTCTAAAGACATAGCTGACCTTTGAGGAGACCAAAACAGAGGATGATATAACTTGCTGACTCTATCTGCATATTGCATAGAAGCATTCTGAGAAGGAAAAAGTATCTGGACTAGATGTCCAACATTGTACGTAGCCTACATTTAAATTTGAAGTAGTACCTCTAGTGGTGTATTTAGGCAAGTACTTGCACTTATTATTGAGTATTTTATATATAAGTCCAACAGCTGATTGACTAACACAATACGGTCCTGGTTCATCAACTAGCTCTGCGAGAACCCCAACATCACAAATCATAAAGAGCTACTAAGTTTTCATGATGCATAATACATTTTGCTGTGCTCTTTGTGTTTGGGTACCAGGTGCTATTCGTTGGAAACTATCAGTTTTGGAAAATGTCACTGATACGATAAACTTAAAAATGTCTTGTTTGAATTTTGAAAGTGTGTAAAATATATACACCACTAGAAAATGTGGACAGGGGTTGGACCCAAAAATGGGAAAAACCATATATTTCCAAGCCATCCTGCAACGTTCTGCTCGTATACGCTGGCATTCTGCCCTGACTTGTAGGACAGAGTGAGATTTTAATACCTCTGAACATTTCAAAAATTGCACTAGTTGCACATTGAAGACAGCCTGATATGGCTACACCATTATTTAAACTTAATATGTCAGTCATTTCAGCCATGAGTAGTTTTGTGGGAGAAGTTCTGTGACCACAAAATATCACCCATTGCCAGTGTATATTTCTGTTCCACTTTAGAAATTGCATCACTGTGTTCAGCACATCTGAAACATCCAAGACCATTAGTGGAGGCATTGTACACTTGGAGTGAAATGATATACTTATGAGGCACGAAGCAATACCAGAAAATCCTTTTTATCAGAATCATCAGAAACCAGTCAAAGTCTTGTTGAGTCTGGCTTTATTCAGTGTTTTCTATTCCCATATAAACAAAACCAGAACTTTATGGTATGGCCTGTAGATCACTAATAATTCTAGTTGTTAGAAACATATTCTGAACACTTTTAATTCATATTTGACTGTGTCATTCCTGGTTGAATTATATATAATATAAATTATATATAAACAGTGTACACAAAGAGTATAGCATCAACTGCTGATGTACATGTCTTGTAGCGAGAGAGAAAGCTGTTCTGGCTTTGCCGAGGGCTCTGAGAAGGGTGCAGAAAGGCAAAGGAATGCCTTCAGATTTAATTTGGAGCAAAAATGCTGATGTAGTGGTAAACGAACGCAGCCGAAAAGCTGGAGAAAAGAGTGAAATAATGATCATAGTCTTGACGTGGTTCACAGACAGATTTTTGTGGTCGCCAAGCAGCGTTACAGGAGCAATTCCCAGTTTCTGCTCCTTTGCCCAAATGTTTTCCTATTGCTGCTCTTACACTTGCATTTTATGAGGCTCATATTCTGTGGGTCGTGGTGATGTTTAAAACCTTAAACTGGGCTAATGTAGAAAGAAATGACTAAAACAAACTAAATCCAGGTTCATTAGATTTTGGAGTTCTGCTTGTTAGTTTAATTCTTTTCCGAGGTGATGATGATGGCAAATCCTCCAACATACTTTAGGACTATTAGCAAATTAGGAATGTGACTGCGAACTGCTAATTAATTGTTACTATGGGGGAAATGTGTCTGTGAAGGTTCTTTGTCCTCGGGGAGTTTTATAACTCTCTGTCCAAACTGTGTTTCATTTGTCCTGAAGTCAGAAACTTAGAACAATTTGACCTGCTTGGTTTTTCTTTGAATGAGGTGGGCGATTCTTCGCTTTAAGCCTCTTAATGACAGGATCTGTGGAGCCCGGGCCAGCATTTATGACTGATGGTGAGGGTTGTCTCCTCAGCTGCCCCTGTACTCACTGAGAGAACAAGCTAAATCCGTAGAGGCCAAATATAGAACGTTACTTCTCACCCTGGTTTGATGTATTACTCTAAAGCCAAACTATGCACAGCGTCCAAAGAATAACATTCACAGGATAGGTATATCATCGTACGCTGCAACAGCGCCTTTCTTCGACTTTTCTCGTGTCCTGCCCCGTTATATGGCAATAAGTGTCCTCTGCACGTGGAGATCATCGTACAACTCACAGCTCTGAAACTAAATAAGACCTCGAGCAAATTGTGCCAGAAGCCAACAAAGCTGGTGGCATTTGTTTTGAAGGCTGTCTGCTCCCAACTCATGTAGTCTCCTTTGCTGGGTTTGTGTTCTTTGGAGCCAAGTCCAACCAGATGTTTCTCTTTGAGCCACTGAAACTGATAGCTCCCGACGCAGTGTCATTTTTCACCAGCGTATCTCCCTGCTCCACTCAACACCCACATAATGCCTCATTTCTGTGAACGGAATCAATACGTATTTTAAAGTAATATTCTCAGAGAATCTTTTTTTTCGCCGTGCGTATGGCATCTTGAAACTGTCTAAAAGCGATCTTTCAAAACCAAAGCCTGTGTGGGAGGATTTGGCTGTGAGTGGGAAAATGTGAATCAAAAGAGGCAGAGATCAAT
The DNA here is from genome assembly GCA_032359275.1 of Microctenopoma steveboyesi. Classification (NCBI taxonomy): domain Eukaryota; kingdom Metazoa; phylum Chordata; class Actinopteri; order Anabantiformes; family Anabantidae; genus Microctenopoma; species Microctenopoma steveboyesi. Next base: position 16,530,000 of record JAUMHF010000002.1, on the reverse strand, counting down.
ATGATTTTGAATCAAACAACAAAATAGTAATTCTTGCTGTCTGTTCGCAGCAAACTCAAAACTGAACTTGTGTGGGGGAGGTCTTTAATGTCTTTTCTCATATTGCTTTAGTCTTTAGCATCAGCTCCACAATAAAAAGCTATCACGAGTGAAAAAAGGGTTCACTACGAGGTGAAGACTGACCCTGTTTATTAAATTTGAAAGGATACCGTTGCATGGACTTGAACTGTTAAAGACGGGACACAAAGTTAAAGAGTGAACCAGAAAAAGGCTAAACTCAGCTGTGCGGAAGATCACAAATCGCTTGATGAAATGGTTTTATTTGGTTTTCTCTCCACAACTTCCCACTCCTACTGTTCAGTGGCCCCTGTGGTATGTTTGTATCTTTTCAACACTATAGATTTATAGATGCTTCAGCGTAGTAAATCATCACAAAATCAAGCATCCACATGATCTACCACTATGGCCAAAAATACCTCAACCTTTTCCAGGAAACTGTTCTCTGGTGTTAAATCAAGAAGCTTGTCTGATCAGAATGAAGTTCAAAGCCATGTTCACCACAACAATACCAAGCACTGAAGGTCCCAACAGATGCGGCACCTTTTCTGAGCGGTAGGAAAAAGAACGTGACAGCAGTGACCTGTATCAACATTATGAGAACCTTTGTGAATAGTTTGTATAGCTTTCTAAAAATAAACGGCACAGATAGCCTTTAAACAATGTAACACAAGTGTACTGTGGATCACAGAGGGTTTCATTCGGCTATGATAATTAGGCAGAAACAATTTCTGTTAGGAGAACACAGTAGTGGGACTGGATTCGAGAATAAGATAAGATAGATTCAAATATTATAATAAGAATCAACTAAAAAGGTAAAACACTACATACTAAGATAACATTTGCTTTCAAGGAAAGATGATGATCTGAAGACATGATTATAATGAGCTGCATTAAAAAATTAAAAAATGTAATTTAAAATGTTTTTTTTTTTATTATTTTTTGTCACTGGATGATTTACATTGTAAGCCCTGTTGCTCCGCTCCTCCAGGGGGCTGAGTTCATGACCTAGCACTTGTTGCTCATCTTGGTGAGCAGTCTGTTTTAAGGTATCGAGGTCAGGCTTGTGTCTGGGCTACAACAAGCATTTAAAAGGTCCACAGTAAATGTAAGATACTGGCTCTACTGGTAATTCCTACAGCAGATGTTAAATGGTCAAGAGCACTTGTGTACCAGGCGGCCTGGTTGCTCAGTGGTTTAAACGTCAGACTCGGATGCAATAGGTTGCAGGTTTGAACCTCGTCTGACTCCTAATCTGTCCCCCACCAGGTGTGTCCCTGAGCCAGACACCCAGCGCTAGCTCCCTGTAAGTCGCTTTGGATAAAAATGTCTGCAAAGTAAAGTAAACTTAAACTTCACTGAAAAGCCCTGACGGGTCACTAGCTTTACCTCAATTTGTCTAAGTTGCCTTTTTTCAAACAGATAGATGCCAAATTTTGTGTTTTGCTTTTCATTAAACAGTACGCTTGTTAATTTTTATTTTTATTTCCCCAAATCATATTATATCATATAAATCATAAAGATTATTATACTTTTATTGACAATTAAACATTAAACCATTGCAATAAGGAATTGGTTGAGATCAACTGCCATAAAATGTGTTGTTTGAATTCAGTTATTGGGCTTGCCCCTGAACGACACTATCCAGCCATGGTAGGCGCAAACACAATCTCAGAATAATACAATCACAACAGGACCATAAGAAAAAGACGAGAACACAAAAACTACCATTGCTCTGAATGCTCCTTGAGTTTTCGCAGGCATTCTTCCACGACTTTAAATTTAGCCCAGCACCCTAATCCCTGGCATTGTTCTGCTAGTTGGGAGCAATGCTAGACATGTTTTTGGATGCATAGCGCAGAGCTTCCATGTGGACAGAGTCGGGTCCAGTCCAAGTTCACCCCCGTGTGTCATCTGCCAGACACAGAGATGACTCACCGTGCAACTTGAATCAACGGTGCTGCAGTGTCGGGTGTCTCATGTGCACAAGAATAACCAATCAATGTCAAGAAAACAAAGTTAGGCACAATTTAGTTCAGCACAAGGGGATGTATGAGACTTATATGTGTAGAGTTGTGTTTTTTGGCTTAAAAGACCTCAGTAAAGGAATGAGTTTAGTCCCGTTGAAGTCTATTAATATATATATATATATATATTTTAAATTAATTATTAAAAAAAGATGAATCATATTGTTTAATACTTTTCCTATGTGATTTTTACTAAGTGAGAGGAAAAACCTGAAATCAGCGGGGACAGCACCACAGGACACAATGCAGACAGTTCTTTTAACACTGAGCATGTCCGCTCCACCCTCCTAAAACAATAAAGGGTTAAATTACATTTGTTTTCACACATGTTAATCTCTTCTTGTAAAACTTACAAAAGCCCACGGAGGTGTGCTCATACAAAAATTCCTCAGTGAGTTTGTGAGACGGCGAGTGCGTGGCTGGAGTGAGTGAAATTAATGAAGTCTGTAATGGGTTATCAAAGAGGGGAACCTGATAGCTGTGGTGGGGAACCCCACCTGTTTATGGGGAGACGCACTTGGTCCACATACATGCACATACATAGACAGACACATACACATACATCATAGTCTGCCAGACCAAAGAATTGCAGGTGGGGTTCAAATGCTCCCCCAGTGCCAGAACAACAGGTGGATAGGCATTTTTTATGATGTCTGCCCTCTCCGTGTGTACTGTTAAAGGCTAGCAACATGAGACTTTAGAATTTCCTGCTAGAAACAAAGACAGACAGAGAGTGTATACCTTTTGTTGAGTGAAATGTGCATGTCTTAGATGGGGTCAGCTTGATTTAGATATTCCATTATTATACACGGTATACATTTCTATTCTATTTGCTGATTTATTACAGATTAAATGTTTTACATTCTACCTACAATATGCTAAAACATGCAGTATGCCATAAGACTTTATCAGGAAAACTCTTTCCGGGATGAACTAACAGTATGAATCAAGAGAAAATGCACGTAAAACACTAAATGTACGGATGCATGATGCAAAACATGGTCGACGTGTACACAGCTAGCAGGCGTGTGTATATGACGTGTTACACTGGGTACAGTAACTAACTGTTAAGTTTAACATTAAGTATTGTAACTCTTCTCCCCCGGCACTGTGGTTGAAGAGAACTGGGTTTTACAGATGGATTTTTACGATATTTGTTCTGCAGCATTGTAGCTAGCTGCTGTAATGCAGTACAAAAAGGTGCATGAAGTGAAATATAGTCTTGTTTGAGTGGTGTTAAACATTTGTTGATCACCCACTGATTCATTTTGTAGTGTGTCAGTTCATTGACCATTTCAGTCGATGAACTCACAAATTCTATTTTAAACACCATTAACCGTACCTACCATTGCTTTGCCTAAATGCCAACCACCCTGGGTATTTGCCATGGACACACACAATTCATAGTCAGCAAATGGCAGAAGGAGAACGCTTCGCTGAGCAGCCAAAGTGTAGGTAATGCCCTTCCAAAACCACTTGGAAAATAGCACTAAATTTCCACTCTACACTTCTGGAATATCCCTTCTTGCTACATATGCACAGTTCCTCAGCTAATAAGTCTAAAGTGACTGTTAATCTGCAGACTAGCAGAGGGTTATTTGCACTACTTCTCATGTCAGCCGTTCGTCTGCTGTGACAGTTTTTCGTAGGCGGAAACAGATCCATGTTACTTAATGCTTAGAGCTTACGTGTTGCATTTGCTCCTTCTTCAGTGACATCAAAACACACAAACATACATGAAATCAACACGAAAATGTGAAAAAACTACAGAATATTCTTCCCAATTGTGGCAGCAATTTAAACTGGACATATTCCCATACTTATGAGTTCACCTGTTTTTAGTAAGTCCAGTTATTTCAAAAGATTAATTAGAAGGTAAACTGTGAGAGATGATTGTGGAGCCCTAGAGGGTGCTGCTCCCTGTTACACTGAAACAGTGCCAAGAAACCAAAGAAACAAAACTCACACTGTTTCAACACAGCACTTGGTGTTTTTGTTAAAAAGCTAAAATAATTATTAAACAATCTTCAGTTCATGTGGATAGATTTTGATTCAGTTATAAATACCTACCCTGCGTTTGACAAATTAATTTAGTTCAGAATCCGTATTGTGTTTATTTTTTTACTACGCTCGAGAATGAATGAATAACTTAAAATACATTTTTACAGCTCTTACATCGGGCAAAAAGTGATTGTCATAAAGTCTTTTGGCCTTAAATAAATGAAGCCTATTATTTAAAACCAGCCTCCTGGGTAACATACTGTGTGATCAGTGCCAAGGTCATCAGTCAGTTGTGTCTGTTGTAATGGATCCCAACTAAACTTTCCATCAGTTTTCCAAACCCCCCGACCGCTCTGTATTTTCCATCCCACTGGACTGCAAAGCATGCGCTAATACTTTAGCCTAATCATATTATGTCCTTTAAATTAATCTATATACAGTATGTCCTAAAGCACTGTACATAAGTGCTAATCATTTTCAGCAGTGAGAGCCATCGTAGAGTACGATCAAAGTTAAGCTCAATCTTAGCTGGAATGTGTTACCCTCTGGGCTATTTTTAGGTTCTCCTTGCTAACTATCTGCCTTTTGGACTTGATTGGAGATTAGCACTGTTTTCATTCTGGCTCTGAGTAAACATCCTTCCATTTATTTTGAAGCTCTGAATACTCCCTCTGCGGCTAACTGGATGGGCACCTGCTATTTTTGGGAGGATATTTTGAGGGGTACGCTAAAGAGAGCTAGGCTTGTTTTACACCTCATGTGTGTGTGTGTTGGGTGTGTAAGGGGTTATGTGTATGTGGGTGATGATGTGAGTGTATTATGGGTGTGTAGGCAGAGAAACGGGGACTGCCACAAGTGAGTGTTGAAGTATAACAACATATATAGTGTCCTTGCGTGTGGTGTCACTTGGTGGTGGGAACAGTTGTTGATGATTAATTTTCCAGGTCAGTATTAACATGACAGTGTCACTCATTTTCCTGACTCTGGAGCACATTTCGTCTAGCAGCCTGAAAACAAAAGGATTTTGTTGTAAAATGTTTTTTTATTTTTTCTAAATTGTACAAGAAGAACAATCTACTTTATTTTTCATTAATACATTTTACAATGAAATATGACCCATCCCCCCTTGGAGGGAGCAGTGAGCAGCCACAGGCGGCGCTCGGGGAGCTAGCGCTGGGTGTCTCGCTCAGGGACACACCTGGTTTGCGGGATGAGCTGGGTGACTGAGCTGGGAATTGATCCTGCTATTCCTGCATCTTAGCCCTCTGCCTTAACCACTGAGCTACCAGGCCGCCTGTAAATCGCGTTATGAAACATTTTTGTATTTGTGTTTGGTTAGAGAGCGCAGCGGTATGTTGACTTTCTGGCCACGCTTCAAGCTGTGATGTCACAGCAGGTGTTTTCCATGAGCTGTCAAACACCTGTTGTGACATCACTAGTTGGGTTGTGGCTATGTTCGTGCTGCCTGAGGGATTCAACCTATGAAAAATGAAACAGAAAAATGCTGAAACCTAAAGAAAGTTATGTGAACTGTAACAGCGGTTGTTGTATGTGAGGGTGAACCAGCTGTCAGCTTCAGGCCTGTAAAGGTTGTGATTTCTATCTCACCACTTGGCCAGTCAACACGGCTCCAAGACCTCTGCTCTGACTATCAGACAGCTGGACCTCGGTTCTGGTTTCACCACCAGTTTGGTCATTGCAACAAAAAAGTGGAGTTTGTTGTCACATACTGCATTTTGCCCTCATTGTCCACCACATCTCTAAATGTCTCAACCTCCACATACACTTCTCAAACAATTATACTGACACTTGTTGCCCAACAATATAAGGAATATAAAAGCAGCTATGCCGGATAGCGAAAAGACCAAGAACAAAAAGAGAACAAAAGAGTCTTCTCTCTGTCTTTTTCCTCTTTATGAGAAATGTCGATTTTTTTAACCCCCCCCCCCCCCTCTTTACTGCCCCCATCTCCACTGCTTTCCCCTGCCTCTTTTCGCCAGCTGTGGTCTGCACAAAAACTGATTTTCAGAGTGTCAACCACCATGTTCTTCCTGGATTTCATTTGCAGAGCACAGGGGGCCAATATCTAGGGTAATTCCCAGGGTTTAGTGGCACTGATCTCTTCCCAGCTCACCTTGGGGAGAAAAATTAAAGCAACGATAAGGCCTTACCCTGCCCAGAACAGTGTTCACCCCTTGCTGCCTGCTGCCTCACTGCTGTCAGCTACTGGAGGCTCACACAGATAACACCTGGTCAGTCTTGTATTCACCATCTGCCATTTGTACAGAACTATTTCTCATAATATATATATATATATATATATATATGGGCCACATTCTTGTTAATAAAACAGGTGTGTTTTATCCTAAAATGACTCATTGATTTTGTTACTTCAGCATCTTTCTGTTGTGCTAAAAATATATTTATTTGTAAGTAAGAAGGTCTACATGTAGCAGTGTTAGGTTGAAAGCCTGTAAAATCTTCTTTACATTAGTCATTTTTTCACTTTTAACCCTGATACGGTTCCATTCCTATATTTATTATTTCATCAACACATCATGGTTCTTCTTCTTTAATGAAAACCTTGTCCTTTGCTGCTCGATAATTGCCATTCCCTGTCAATGTGACATCAGTGAAATGCAATTTTAATTATATTCTGACAAAAGTTCGTCAAGAGGAGGGAGTAAAACATTAACATATGAAATGTCAATAGATTTCTTTAAAATTGAATTAAATTAAAAGGGGATGATTTTAATGTATATTAAACTATTTGCAGGAGTTACCTAAATTAAGAAGGAAATAAAAAGTTATCTTCAGATTTTATGGTTGGTGAAGCGTATAAGGACATGCTCGTCATGGCGCTGGTAATGTGCCCCATCCGTGAGATGGGAGCAATTACAGGCAAAGACTTGTTAACCATGTGCTCAGACTTGGCACAGTGGAGAGTAAATAGGTACAGGAAACACACAGGCTTTAAGCAACATTTGAAAATTTGATATTTAACTTTTAATTAGTCTTTTCCTGTCTCGAAAAAAGAGGTATCAATAATTCGCAGTCATTTTAATGCAAGTCTTAAAACTCTTTGAAAGCACATGCAACCACACACAGTTTATTCCTTCTCACTGGGAATGGGGGGGGGGGGCACAGGAAAGCAATTTAGTTCTGTTATTTAGTTCTTGTGGATGTAAGTGAAACCAAATGAGCTGACGTCTCCTTGATTGAATGCATAAGTTAGTGTTTCTTTAAAAAGAGCATCACGGGGGGGGGGGGGGGGGGGGGGGGGGGGGGGGGGGGGGGGGGGGGGGGGGGGGGGGGGG